>SEYY01000999.1:0-10911 GCA_009176605.1 Armadillidium nasatum
TATCTACTAATAGATTACTAGGTGTGTGTCCTACATTACCCATTTCATTAATTATAAATGCATAAGAGTGACTCTCATCACTTTGGCTCTCATCCTTCGCAATCTTAGCGGAATTATTTTTTCTACAAAATTCTGTATCATGGGTTTGTGAATTACATTTAACACACCATCTTTTATAATACTGCCTATATCCCCCTCTTCCTCTATAAGCTTGCTTAGTAATCTGGTGATTATTTAGTTTCTCCGAACATTCAAATTGCTTGTGGCCTACTTTTCCACAAGAAAAACATTTCACATAACTTTTTCTATCTTTTATCTTCATAACATTTTCTTCTGGCTTAATATCTGCCTGCTGGCTCTTTACTGTCTCTTCAAAACTTCTTAGAGCTACTTTAAATTCACTAAATGTCATGGTTTTCTCTTTCTGAATAATTACCGTCGAAAAAGTTCTGTACCCTGAAGGTAGGCCTTTCAAAACCATAGCTATAAGTAAACTATCACTTACATTTTCACCAGCTGATTTCAAAAATGTAGCTGCTGTCTCTGCCCTTAAAATGTAATCAGTAACATCTTCCTCACTGCCTAATTTCAATGAAGTTAGCTCTGTATATAAAGCTATAACCCTAGGCTTGCTGCTACCCAAATAGTGGTCATGTAATATTTTCAAGGCTTTCTTGCCATCATCCTTAGCATCTCTTATGATAAGGGATAAGCTTCTATCATCTAGGACTAACACTAACTCTGCAAAAACTTTTGCATTATCATCGCCATCAGCATCGGCGGTAGAATTATTTATCACGTGCAACAAATTTTTCAGTCTTAAATGTCCTAGGAATTTAACTTCCCACAATTCATATTTTTCTACATCGCCATCGAAATATAAACGCCTGGGCCCATAACCTGTTGTTATATTATTCATAATGATGGCGAAAATATAAATATAAATATAGGGCAGGACACAGAGACACAGCACTTCTTAATATTAGGCCTTTATTTACATGCTTAACACAGAGTACAAAGCGTGGTACAACAACACGATACAATCGATGGAATAAGAATGAATGTTTACATAGAACATAGTCTTTACTGAACATAACAAAGAGTATTTTAATACAGTATCAAAAGTACATATACTTTAGATTAATTCCAACACTTGGCCTTCACTTAAAAAAAAAAAAATGTCTTGGAAACCTCACATCACAAAGAAGCTGGGAGATCTGTTTAGGCGAGAATTTTTAACTACTTCGCAGTTACAACAATTATACAAGTGTCTCATCCGCCCTTGTACTGCTCTAATATCCGAGGTAGCTCAGGTTTCACTAGTCTCTTGGATAGGGTTGAGTCAAAAGCTAAAAGACTTAAAAATTGTTCGGCTCTTTCTAATTCCTTGACACTTTTTCTTTGCGACGTGAAGTTTGTGCCTTGTCTCTTTTCTAAATGTACTACAGCGGAAAATGCTCGAGGTAAATTTCCACTCGTATAACTCCGCCTTTACAACGGCCTCGTAGCACAAGGGGATCATTGTTTGCACATAAATTTGTGTAAACATAGACAACTCCAGGCTTTTCCGCTATGATGCCTCTATTTTGTGGAATTCTCTCCAATTTTCTATTTTTACCTGCCGAATTTAATCTCAGTTACTTTAAAGCTCACGTCTGTGCTCGCCTACAAAATTTGCGTTAGGGGGAACTTATTCCGTTTTTTATTCTCTTATTGACCCCCTCCTTGAATAAGGCTCTGCCCGTGAGCGGTAGTGAGATATATATATATATATATATATATATATATATATATATATATATATATATATATATATATATATATATATATATATATATATATATATATATATATATATATATATATATATATATATATATATATATATATATATATATATATATATATATATATATATATATATATATCAGAGGTGGCATAAGCGCATAAGCGCAATTTGCGCTTTTGCGTTTTGCGCTAAATTTCGAAAATGTGCGCTTTTGCATTTTGCGCTCAACAACTTTTTTAAGAGCGCGAAAGCGCAAATTTGCGCTCTATATAAATAATTTGCGCTTTTGCGCAAGTTTTTTGAAAATAGCGCTTACCAATTTTGGGCTTATATTTCAGTTTTTTTCTTATTTAATCATCCAAATTTTATTACTTTTATGAGGTACAATGTAATTAAAAGTTAAAACTTAAACTAGGGATGCCGATATATAAAAAAATATCGAAATGCAGATAAATAATTGATATTTTAAAAAATTTCAAATTCCCTCGATACTATTAGTTTAAAAAATATCGCTTATATATATATTGTTAAGAATTTCCCACATTTTCCCATTTATAAGTGTACTTTGTACACTTATTTTCCTCTATAGGAATAGAGTTTAGTTTAGTTTTTATCAAAGGTACTTTTTATTTTTATTTCTTTACAGAATTTATGTAATAATATGTTAAGTATTGATATAAGTTTATAAGTTTTTCAAGTATTTTTGTCACAGACAAAGTTCATATCTCTAATTTTCCACTTATATCTAAAAAACCAAAGGATTACAAGGTAGGACTAAATATTTTAATATATTGTTTTTGAGAAAGTGTCAAATTTGTTTTCTTCTATATTGATGACTACCATTATTGTTTAAAGGACGTCTGTGTGTCTGAAATTTTACACAACAAGTGTTTTCATCTCATCAGAAAAGCAACCTCAACCCTGTGTGAGGTATGCCAGTCTTATTTATCAATTTACCTATTAGTATAATCTATCAAGTCTAGATATTGTCTATAAATATATTCAATTTTCAATTTAGAATCATGCTAGTATAGAATATAAATTTCTTTTAGGTTCCTGTTTTGGGGGCCTATCTTCAGTAGACAATTCCTGTTTTGGGGGCCTATCTTCAGTAGACAATTCCTGTTTTGGAGGCCTATCTTCAGTAGACAATTCCTGTTTTGGGGGCCTATCTTCAGTAGACAATTCCTGTTTTGGGGGCCTATCTTCAGTAGACAATTCCTGTTTTGGGGGCCTATCTTCAGTAAACAATTCCTGTTTTGGGGGCCTATCTTCAGTAGCCTATTTTCGCAAGCTCATTTCTTGTTTTGAGGACCTATTTTTGATCAGCTCATATTCCTGTTGTAGGAACTTATTTCCACCAGCCACAATTCTCCTCCCTTTTCCTTGAGCTTTATTGATAATAGCCCATATTCTGAATTGTGAAGACCTAGCTTATTTTCAGACGCAGAGACTTGATTTTTCTTGTTTATATTGGAATTAAATATATGTTCCCCTTCAGAAGAATTTCAACCTAAAAATGAAGGTCAGATACCTTCCATAAATATTTTTATGATAAAAACATTTCTATTTTTTTTTTAAAACACAGGTATATATATATATATATATATATATATATATATATATGTGTGTGAGTGCTCACTAATATATACCAATACCTAGGCTTATATAAATGATATATTATTTTAGCCAAAGCTTTTGATTAAATAGAATTATATTACTTTATAATTTTAATATAAAGTTATATTTTTTTTTGGTTGTCGAGAGTAAAAATAAAGACAGGATTGCTTGCGCATTGAATGTATAGTGTGTTGGTTTGTTTATTATATATATATTTTTTTGGTAAATTTCACTTATTTGTGAATTAATGATTACACTTTTTATTAAATACTATAAAACTTTCTTGTGCTTGTTATTCTTTTCCCGCATGTGAGTGGAGGTTACTTGAGGAGACTCACCCTGTATAAAGGTAATTATCTTATCTCCCTCTTATTTTCACTTACATGTGTGGGCATGTTGCACATTTTCTAATGCTTATATATTTTTTTTTGCATGTACATTCGTGGCTTTGTGTGAGATTTTGATCGCTTTTTCATCCATTTTCTTGGTATTCTTTAAGTTACTCAGACAGCAGTGAATCAATCAAATTATTCAATCTGTAGACTGGATCTCTTTTCTACATTAACTATCTGGTATGTGGTGGTGCTCTAATTATATATTTTTTTTCTAATTATTTTTTTAATTTTTATTGTGGTATTAGCAGAGATTTGAACTGTTGAGAAGTTATCGCAACATCGATTTGGTTTCTTTACTGATTCCAGATTTACAGGTCTACAAAAAACTTATATAAGTTTTCCATACTCATCATATCCCTCTATTCTCCCCTAGTTTTTGTTAGAAATTTATAACAATATATATATATATATATATAATATATATATATATATATATATATATATATATATATATATATATATATATATATATATATATATATATATATATATATATATATATATATATATATATATATATATATATATATATATATATATATATATATATATATATATATATATATATATATATATATATATGGGAAGCTGTGAGGTTTTACAATTGAACCTTTGGCTTAAGGTTGACCTATATCAAAATTCAGCTTCCACTAATGACTACCTTATACATAAGCATTACAAGGTAATCAAACTCACTGCAACAACTAACAATATTTATTTAAGAGAATATTAGTTTACACTTTATTATTTAGACCACTCAGAATAATAAGGCACAATAGAATAATAAGGCACAATAATACCAAAAAATACCAAATTATAATCTTAGTACCAGACAAGTAATACAAAAAGCTATATCTAGCCGGTTCAGACTTCAAAATTCTCTCCAACAACAAATCCAAAATCCAAACCATAGTTGCCAGTTTCAAAGGTTTCCAGATACTATTCAATTTATAAAATTTTGTATTAAAAATCTAAGTTTAAAATATATTCAACTTTAATAAATCTAGAGATGAGTTCATCCCATATGGTCTTCTCCCACTAAGAAACATTGGAAATTTTAATTTGCAATGTTTCTAGTATAAAATTACATACTAATCCTGTTACCTGATTGTTAAAAAAATATAGTTCCAAATGTTAAATCATAAAGCATTTTATATGATAAAAATATTACCACCATAAGAAAAATGAGATCTATACAAATGTAATAAAATTTATAACAACATTAGCACTGGTAATGAGTCAAAAAGAAATTATGTAAATAATATTAAAAAAAAACACAATTTGAATGTGACCCATTCCTATATTATATTTTCTTATTTACTTTGTCCTATTCAATACCTTAAAATTTATTCTTTTTTACTAAAACATTAAAGGAATTTTTTTTTTTTTTTTTTCATTTACTGATATTCATTAATTGTCCCAAACATTACACTAACACATAAAGTAATAGCTATTGAACATTTAAAATTAACAGTAACATGAAATAATGAAAAAATGTACATTTTTTCTTTTTGTTTTTCTCAAAATTCATAAATTCATGAAAATGTGAAACCTATGAACATATAATACAATATCACCTTATTTTCATTTTATCTATATAATTTTATATTTTGTTTAAATTACTGATATTTATTAATTGCCAAAACATTACACTAAAACATAAAGTAATAGCTATTGAGCATTTAAAATTACCAAGTAACATGATATAAGGAAAAAAATGTCCCTTTTTTTTTCTTTTTCTTTTTTTTCTCTTTTTTCAAAATTCATAACTGCTCAAAAATATTACACCTAATAACAACAAGTAATATTTTTTTGAGCACTTAAGATTATCAATAATGTGACATAGAAGAATAAAAAAGTATTTTTTTTTTCTTCAACATTCATAAATGGTAATTGTATCACACATTTTAATACACTAAAAAAAATGATAACACTTTTTTTTTTTTTTTTTCAAAACATTTTTTTTCACTGAAAAAAATTTTTAAAATTTTAAAACATTTAAATTTATGATTTATTTTTTATAATTTATTGAAACCTTGTTTTTTTTTTTTTTTTTTTATCACAATTATAACTAATATCTAATATCATAATTATTATTATTATTATTATTATTATTATTATTATTATTATTATCCAAGGTCTTCAATTTTGAAATATGGCTTGACATTAATTTTGTTTACACAATCTATTCTGTTCTTGTTCCAAAAGTAGATGTTATTTCCCAATGTTCTGACGACCGAATATGGACCATGATATGCTGGTGCAAGTTTACTTTTTCCATATTGGGCATCCTTGATTAATATATATTTACAATTCATCTAAGTGCCTTTGGCACATATACTTTTGAATTTCCTTGATTTAAATTTTGGAGATAATGGCATGGAGAAAAATGTTTGTAATTTTTCTGCATAAGTTTGATGTTCCATTGGCCAAGGAATATTTGGAGGTTCTATCAATGCACCAGGAATTCTTATATTCTGACCAATACATCAGTAGCGTAGGAGACAAGCCACAATCATCAAATGGGGCTGTCCGAAGACAAATAAGTGAAAATGGTAATAGTTCCAACCAGCTTGTACTACTGATTTCAGTTAACATTGTTCTGAATGTTGACAAAAGTGTCTTGTGGAAATTTTCAATAAGACCATTACTTTGGGGACATTGAGCCGTTGTATAGCGGTGGTTTGATCCCAAATTTTCACAAACCGCTTTAAAAATTTCACTACTGAACTGAGGACCTCTGTCTGTAACAAATGTGTTTACTACGCCTGCAATTGGTAAAAATTCTTTTACCAGTGTATCTGTAATGGTTTTTGCTTCTATATTTTTTAAAGGATATGCATAAGGATATCTGCTGTATCTATCTATCAATGTTAATAGATACTTGTACCCTTTAACCTCAGGTAATTTTAAAATATCCAAATGGACAACTTCAAATTTGTGCCCAACTGGTGCAAATTTTTCATATGGAGGACTGATATTTTTGTACATTTTTGTTCGCAAACAAGGATCACAACTTGAAATGAATTCTCTTATTGTTTTTCTCATTGATGGCCAAACAGCTACTTTTCTCAGCTTACTTAATGTTTTCTTGATCCCCAAATGGCCCAAAGCATGGAAGTGCTGTATAAATTCAGTTAATATGGAGTCCGGCACAATTATTCTTGGATATTGTGGCTTACTTACATCCATTGCAAGTTCAACTTCTTCATTTTCATGCATTACATTTCTTTTCGAAACTTCAAGTGAAGATTCATCAGGATTTTGCAAGATACTTTTTAAGAAATCATCTTTCATTTGTTCTTCACGCAATTTTTTATAATTAAATTGATTAAACTTTCTAAATATATCTGCAGCAGAAGTTTTGAATATAGCAGATATAAAAGAAAGAGTATCAAATTCATTTTCTTCATTATCTTGGATCATGTTTATATTGAGGGCTTCAGAAACTTGGTTTTCATTATTATTATTATTATTATTATTATTATTATTATTATTATTATTATTATTATTATTATTATTATTATTATTATTATTATTATTATTATTATTATTATTATTATTATTATTATACCGTGAGAGGAAATCTGCCAGAATGTTTTCAGCTGAACTTATGTGTGTAAATGTCAATTCATACTCTGAAAGATAAGATAAGTATCTCTGCTCTCTGCACACCAGATTTTTGCTGTCTGTTGTTTTTTTAACAGATTGTACTACAGATAAATTATCACAGTATACTTGGACAGATCTTCCCTCTATAAAATGAGTGAATTTTTTCAATGATTTGACTATAGCTAAAAGTTCTTTACTAAAAATTGAATAATTACATTCAGTATTTGACAAAGATGTGCTATAAAATCCTAGTGGCTTATTAATACCATTTTCAGATGATATTAGTACTCCAGAAATTGCCTTATCTGATGCATCAGTATATAAAGATAAGAGAGCCTCTGAACTTGGAAATGTTAAAGGTACTGCAAGTTGTAATGCTTGTTTAGCTTTCTCAAAAGCTTGTTCTGCTTCAGAGTTCCATCTTACTTTTTTCTGTGAGTATGGTGAGCCCTTCAAGTATGCCAGGAGTGGCACTAATATTTGAGTAAGACCAGGAATGGAGCTTTTAAAATAATTGAGACTTCCTATGAATCCTCTTAACTGCTTTATATTTTTTGGCTTAGGAATTTGGCTTGATTGCTTCAAGTTCTCTCTTTGTTTGGTAATAAACTATTTTGCTCAATATCAAAACCCTAAATAAGTAACTTTTTCTTTAGCTATAACACATTTATCTGGGTTTAAGCTTGAGTCCAAACAGAGAGAGCCTATGGAAAATTTTTTCAAGTGTTTGCCTATGCTCTTCAGGTGATCTAGTAGCTACTATAACATCATCAACATAGACATAAATATTTTCAATACGACTTAAAATTATATTAATATATTTTGAAAAGGCTGATGGTGAGGCATGTAAGCCTTCTACAATTCTAGTATAAGAATAAGAACCAAAAGGGTGTATTTATTGTAAGATATTTATAACATTCTGAGGCCAATTTCAAACTATAAAATGCCTTACGAATATCTAAAACTGAGAAAATTTTTCTTCCGTGAAGTATATTAATAAAATCATTTATATGTGATATGTTATAATTGTCACGTTTTGTTCTAGTATTTAGTAACCGAAGGTCTGCAACAATTCTTGTTCCCCCATTTTGTTTCTTAAGAACAGAGATGGGAAAGCCCCATTCAGACCTTGAAGGTACTAGAACACCTTTGGCTAGTAAACTATGTATCTCATCTTGTGCATCTTTATATAATTTTGTAGGTATTCTTCTTGCTTTAATGTTAATAGGTGGACCCTCAACATATATTTTATAAGGCTGAACCTCTTCTAGTGCCTTCAATTCTAGCTCATTTAAACCCATACTATCATGCTGAGTGTTATTATTTATTATTTCCTGGATATCACTATTATCATCTTCACTAAAAATATGGGAGTAATTTTCTAATAACTCTGTGTAATCTGAAGAACAAGATGGCAAGTTTGGTTTATATGACACAGTATGTAACAAAGCAGTGTCTTCACAGCATTCTAACTCTTGGGGGAAGGGAAGCTGTATTTTAGTCACCCCATCAATTATATTTTTAGTATTAAAATCTATTATAAACTTGTGTTTTGTTAAAAAGTCAATACCCAAAATATCAAATTTGGTTTCTGCAATATAAAATGTATGTTCATAGCTCCTTCGTATTCCAAAATCTATTTTTAATGTTTTCTTTCCATAAACATTTATGGATGTGTTATTTGCCGCAAGAAAGTGACCTATTGTGAGCATTTTTTCTGTCTTCATCTGTAGCTTTCAATATACTACACATAGCTCCTGTATCCCAAATAAAACAGATTCTATTTCTTACACAATTAATTTTAATTAATGAAGGAGGCTTATTTATATACTCTTGGGATGAGACTGCACATACATTGGCACTTGGGTTAAGCATTGATGGATTATTTTGATACATGCACATATTATAAGAACTATTTAAAAGGGATATATTTATTATTCATGATTTGGGAATCAGAGTAATCTGTACAATGTACAAACCCATTAATTTTAATATTTTTAGGTTTATAATTTGGGTTTATAGGCTGCAGTGGTTTGAGACTAGATTTGGTTAAAATAGGATCAGCTGTTATAATATTTGGAGGGTTTATGTTCCTTGTGGACCCATTACTATTCCCATCACATCTATTAAACCAGCGAGGACTTTTACTTTGTGTTTCTCTTATTTTTTTTCAGATCATTTACCTCTATATGTAAATCATGTACTTCTTTTATCAATGCCTGAATACTCTCCTGCATTTGAGCCACTTCAATTTGTCTAACTGGCGAAATGGCTGAATGTGCAGGCTGGTAAGCAGGATTGGCAAAATTTGAAAAGGTATTTAGATTCATTCCTGCATAGGGATCATCCAATTTATTTATGAACTGCTTTGGATTTTCAAACCCAATTTTATTCGCTGATAATAACATCTGTACTCGCTGCCTATCTGATAATGCAATTTTTGTTTATAATTATTTCTCTGATTTTTTCAAATGCATTTGGATCAGAATGGATATTATTAGGCAGTTCACATATTATTTCTGTGGGTAAAAGCCTTTTTATGGCTCGGTATTTCACAGAAGATAATGTAATATTATTTGATTTAAAAATTCTATGTGTATAAGCCAGCGTTGTATATCATTATCATTATAGGGTGGAAAGTTTAACTGGCTTAACATTTGTATCTGTTCATTTTCTTCTGATAATGGCTGTTACATAAAAATGTCTGGTACCTTATTTTTGTATTATTGGTTTTGGTATGGTAGATTATTACCTGTGCCCTGAGTGGTCTGATTCATTTGGTCTGTGGTTTTGATTATTCATATCAAAATGACCTTATGCCTTGATTGTAGTGAGGCACTATGTCCTGAGACCCCTGGCAACCATTTGGTGCTGTGTCTAAAGGCATAGAAATAACCACATGACCATTTGATGTCATATTTCCTTGTAAATATTGTGCTTCTTATAAATTGTTATTGCAGCAAGCAAAAAAATCCCACTTCTGACACCACTTTGGGAAGCTGTGAGGTTTTACAATTGAACCTTTGGCTTAAGGTTGACCTATATCAAAATTCAGCTTCCACTAATGACTACCTTATACATAAGCATTACAAGGTAATCAAACTCACTGCAACAACTAACAATATTTATTTAAGAGAATATTAGTTTACACTTTATTATTTAGACCACTCAGAATAATAAGGCACAATAATACCTAAGAATACCAAATTATAATCTTAGTACCAGACAAGTAATACAAAACTATATCTAGCCGGTTCCTTTTTCTCTCCTCGCAACAAAACAAAAAACAAACCATAGTTGCCAGTTTCAAAGGTTTCCAAGATACTATTTATTTATAAAAAATTTTGTATTAAAAATCTAAGTTTAAAATATATTCAACTTTAATAAATCTAGAGATAGATATATATATATATATATATATATATATATATATATATATATATATATATATATATATATATATATATATATATATATATATATATATATATATAT
>SEYY01000999.1:11011-23158 GCA_009176605.1 Armadillidium nasatum
GGGCAGGACACAGAGACACAGCACTTCTAAACTAGGCCTTTATTTACATGTTTAACACAGAGTACAAAACGTGGTAGAACAACACGATACAATCGATAGAATGAGAATGGAATGTTTACCAAATAGAACATAGTCTTTACTGAATAACAAAGAGTATTTTCATACAGTATCAACAATACATATACTTTAGGTTAATCCTAACAATATATATATATATATATATATATATATATATATATATATATATATATATATATATATATATATATATATATATATATATATATATATATATATATATATATAGAGATTTAAGAATTCAGCTATGGGTAAGAATTCTCTGGTAATTACCTCCACAATTGTAGAGGTTTCAATGTTTTTCACGGGAAAGCAAAGAGATAATGAAAGAATCTATCAATTAAAGTCAAAAGATATTTATAGTTTTTACATGAAGGCATTTTAAGAATATCTATATGGACCACCTGAAATTTTGCCGAAACTGGCTGGTAAGATTCATATGGTGGGCTTATTTTGCGTAATGATTTAGATCTCTGACATGAATCACAACTTAGAACAAACTGCTTTGTGTATTTTGGCATATCCTTCCATACAAAGCGCTTCCTAAGAGATTCCAAAGTTTTCCTGACTCCAAAAATGCCCAAGTGAATGTGAATAAGAGATGAAAGATTCAGGAACAAAGAAGCGAGGTGAAAGTGGAATAGATTCATCGACAACCAAAGACAGTAGGTCATTTTTATAATAATAGTTTCGCTTGGTCAGCTTGAGATTAGTATTTTCTTGCTTGTTTAAATATTTTTGAAGTTGCACATCTGTTTCTTGTGCTGTTTGAAGTTCTTTATAATCAATTTTACACTGAAATAGTTTAAACACTTCATTGGATGAAATATGGAAAATAGATGACAGTGAATGACAGTCATCCTCTATTAAAGAATCCTGCTGGGGAGAAAGCTCTGGTGTGACCAATGCTTCATCGCAGAGTGCTTCAGGAAGGACTTCTGTAACAGTGTCTTCTCTTCCAAGTTGGAGTGAATGGCTTGTTTCCAGCAGTTCTACATCTGCATTTCCTGCAGTATTTGAAGGAGCTGGTAATTTCAGTGAACTGTTAGTTGGCTGTTGAGCAGGATTTCTGCTCAAATAATGAGCAAGAATATTCTCTTCAGATTTAATATGGTTTATGTTCAAATCATATTCAGACAAGAAAGTTAGGTAACGCTGCTCCCTTGCAAGCAAGTGATTAGCATCACTCTCTTTTCTAAGTGACTGTGTGACTGAAAGACTCTCACAAAACACATCTATGTTTTGTCCTTCTACGATATTTTGAATTTTTTTTACAGTTTTAACCAAGGCAAAAAGTTCCTTGCTAAAAATATTATAGCTCATTTCAGTTGAGTTTAATTTATAACTATAGAATCCAAGTGGAACAATTTTTTCTTTCAGTCGAAACTACAACACCAGCCAAAGCAGTCTGACTGGCATCTGTAAAAATAAATATGTTGGCACTATTAGATGGAAAACCCAAAGGCGTAGCATTTTTCAGAGTCAGTTTTGCTAGATTGAATGTTTCTTCAGCCTCCGGATTCCATTTTATTCTACGTTTTGAATATGTTGCACCTTTTAGATATGAAAGAAGAGGAGAAATAATATTAAACATTTCAGGAAGTGAAGATCGGAAATAGTTTATACTTCCAAGAAAAGATCGCAGTAGCAGAAGCACAAGATAATTGCAGTAGTGGGAAGACAGATTTTAAGCCATAAAACATCGAAATTAGGAGATTCTAGATTTACGAGACGTGTCACAGGAGAGTTAATGTTAATATAGGCACAGACTCCACCATTTAGACGGAAATTGTGAAAAAAGTTGTAGTTAGAGACATTAAGATTGCTAGAGAAAGAATCCCTGTCCAGCTGGGTCTCAGACAGAAGTAAAAGGTTAGGAAGAGAGGTAGTGACATAGTATAAGTATTACTTAGTACAATTAAGATATAGGGAATATATCTGCTTATTTGCATGACCTTGAAAATGTTTTGTAGTCTTAGCTCCGCCTATTTTCAAACAAAAGTATTAAAAGCTACTTTGCTACATATGACGTATAAGTGACGTCATAAAACCTGGTGCCTATTTTACTATTATTATATATATATATATATATATATATATATATATATATATATATATAATATATATATATTATATATATATATATATATAATAATATAATAATGCTAATAAAATTATAATGGTTTTTATTTTTATTATACCAAAAAATCAAGATGATTTATTAATTAAAAGCCAATAAAAAATATAAAATTGTATTTATATATATATATATATATATATATATATATATATATATATATATATATATATATATATATATATATATATATATATATATATATATATATATATATATATATATATATATCGATAATGGGAAATACAAAACATAATCTGGTACAAAGTTTTTAAATTTGGAAATTTGGCAACGCTTTTCTTGACATTTTTGTTTTTGTTTAAATTTCAAAGAAACCTGATTTATGATTGGTCATGAAAACAAAAACTATCTGTTATTGGAGTCGGGCAATCTAATGACGTAAAAAAATAATTAATATTTGATTTCAATAATAAGCATTATTTTACAAATTATTTCTACAAAAAAGATTTAATTAGATTTTAAATGATTAAAAGAAATACAATTTGCTTCTTGAGGGTGTTTATTAAAAAAAAAAAAAAAAAAAAATAGGCATACACAAAAAGTGCATCACTCTCAATCAGAAAATTATAACATTTATTAATCCTACTAAGTAATACTTATACTATGGTAGTGAGGTAGTGCTCAACAGACGCGAGATTAGAACGAAGGCCACGAACGTTAGCAAAGGTAATAGAAAGCCCCCGTCTACGCCCAGCCCCGCGAACACTCAAATTAGGCATTTAAAAAAAAAAAAAAAAAAAAAAAAAATCACGCACACACTCAGACACGCACGCTCGCACACACGCACTCACTAACTCACTCCCGCAAGCGCACACGCACACACGCTAGCACACAATACAGTAACCTAATTAAAATAATGTTAAAATTATTAAAACTATTAAAATCAATTTTGAAAATATTGAAACTATAATTATTAAAACAAATAATGATGCAAAATTTATACTACAGAAATTCAATTTATAAATCGAAGAAAATAAGTAGCAAATTTAAAACAGTAAAAGTTTACTTACGGTAAAATTAAAACCATACTTATCTTTCATTCGTCAAGCTTCACTGACAATAAAATAACCTATAATTAATTAAAAACA
This sequence comes from Armadillidium nasatum, assembly GCA_009176605.1. NCBI lineage: Eukaryota > Metazoa > Arthropoda > Malacostraca > Isopoda > Armadillidiidae > Armadillidium > Armadillidium nasatum. Next base: position 14,336 of record SEYY01000999.1, read on the forward strand.
CTAAAAAATTAAAACAGAACACTGAAGAAAAATAAATGAACAACACATTTAACACAAAAAAAAAAAAAAAAAAAACACAAGCACACACACTAGCAATAGAGAACTATAAAACACAACCTTTCACTAAGAGAGCCAAACACTATATAACAATAATATTAAACAATAATATTATTGTATAAAAGTTATATTTTCTAAAAGAAAATGCTTATATTAGCTTAGTAATTATTTTATATGTTTAACGTTAACCCCTTTATAAAGGACAATATTTGTTTGTTAATATATTCATTATTATGCTAATATCTCTTTTATTATATAGTTTTAAATAACCAAATTTGATATAATGATAGGTTATTATATATTAGATAACTTTTAATATATATAATATGATATAAACCTTTATATTTTGTATAATAAATTTCTAAAGATAAAGTTTTGATATGATTTAGTTAGCCATTATTAAAAAGGATTTCTAGTATATTTTTATAAAATGTTTTGTATTTATTTTTATTCTTATGTTAATATTAAGGAAAAGAAATGTAAGAACATCCATTCGCAGAAGATTTATAAAAGAAATTTCCTGATTAAGTCAGTCTGAAAACTTGAATAGTGGCTCATTGAAATGGTAGATTCAAACCATTTATTCGGTCGATTTTAAATCGTTTATACAATAGCCAGTGTTAAGGCACTCTATTGCTACAGCACTTATATAAAGGAAAGAATCCTGGGAGATGCTTAATTTCTCCTGTTAAGAGGGGAACTTAACTTGGATTCTGAAGGAGATACCAGCCTTTCCTGAAGGTGCGGTTTAACTCCTTCAGGTATTGAACTGATTTTTCAATAGAAACCTTTGAGGTTTCTTCTTTTCTTTAATAGCTTATTGCTGAGAAACGATGGTTAATATCGTTTCATGTAACATATTATAGAACTGTAAATTTTTTATATAACATCTTAAAATTAGAATTCACAACTCCGAATCGCTTGAAATAACCACGTCTACCAAACTTACATATTGTCATCTATAATTATTTTTCATGTAAATAAATCTATTTAGAAATTACTGTTTAATTCAGCCACATTGGAATTTGTCTAGCACATGTTATTTTTTTTTTATATTAAAGGGTGTAAGGAGCCATAATTTTATTAACATCAAGAATAAGTGAGAAGGCCCTTAAACAACTTTATTATATATATATATATATATATATATATATATATATATATATATATATATATATATATATATATATATATATATATATATATATATATATATATATATATATATATATATATATATATATATATATATATATATATATATATATATATATATATATATATATATATATATATATATATATATATATATATATATATATATATATATATATATATATATATATTTATATTATTTTCAGGCGAAGTTCCAAAAATTTATTTATGAAGAATATGACATTAGTGAGGAATATTATGAAGGACTCGCATATACTAGCAATTCATCTTTGGAATTTTTTAACACACGATACAAAATTGATTCTCGATTATCCAAGTTTTTATAGTATTCTTGCAAAACAATTTTGTCCTTTAACTGTCTTTACTACTACAAACAATATTTTATAAAACTGAAACTGTGGCTCTTGAACACTCCAATGAAAAACAGTAATTCTTATCACATTCTGTTTTTCTATTCAATTTTCATATAGATTTAGAGATGCAGATACTAAACATTTTGTTTGTTAATGTGATACTTATTTAGAAACAGTTTCATGTTTTCTAATTTGTCTTCTGTTCTTTTGCCATCTACGGTAGCATTGTTCTATGTTGTTTAATTTTGTTGAATATTTTAAATTCTTCAATTACCTAAACTTTAAATAGAAAGCATTTTCTTGTCTTCATCTCTTTTTTTTCAGAAATCATTATTAAGTTATTTTAAATTCACTGCCAACACTAACTTCCTTTCAGTTCTGAAGATATAGCTACTAAACTAGCTTACCAATTATCTATCGATAATTATGATAATCTTGTCCAGTTTATCATTCCATTTTCTTTTGAGAAACTAAAATTCGAAAAACTTAGTTTATTAATTTTTCACAGTTTGCAAAATAATTTGAGCAATATCTACCAAGTGACAAAATAACTTATTAAAAAAGAAGAGGGGATTGAGGAGAAATTCCAATTCCAATTTTTTTTTATTCAATTTATTTGGTTTAATTAACCGATCTGGTCCAAACTTTCAGGAACACTGCACAAAGACTCATAAGCGTAATTAGGGGACAGTGAACCTGCCCCTCAGAATTTTCAAAATCGATAAAATTCAAAAGTTAATTGTTTTCTGACATATATATATATATATATATATATATATATATATATATATATATATATATATATATATATATATATATATATATATATATATATATATATATATATATATATATATATATATATATATAGTTGGTAGCTTGCATTTCTTCAGCCTATTTTGATGAAAAGTATCAACTCTATTCCTTCTAACTCTCTCTTACAGCTCTCACTTTTATTCTGTCTAAGATCTTTGAACCTTTCTTAACTCTGGTTTCTTGGATCATGTGGAGCCCCATTCCCTTCTTTTTGGTCATCAGCATGACTTTCGGAGCTGTCGGTCTACTAGTGATAACTTTCCTGCCTCAAAGATTCATATTCTGCCCTTAGGTATCTGGAGAGTCTTGTTTGGAAACTCTTGATAGATCCAAGACTTTTGTCTGGTTATGACATCGGTCTCTACTTTCCAAACTCCACTCATTTGGGCTTCCTCCGTATTATTTACTTCTAATCGTTCCAAATAGTTATTGTTGTTGATGTGGCGACTTCTTCTGTCTTTCCTGTCAACAGTGGAGCACCACTGTTGACAAGCCGACAATATGGGGTACTACTCTCATATCTAAAGTGGCTCAGGTTTCACCATCTTTTTAATAGGGTCGAGTCAAGGCCAAAAGACTTATAAATTGTTTCATACTTTCCAATTAACTGATGCCGACAGCATTCTGGGCTGTGGAGGTCCTAGTCTATTCGGATTATCTGCTGATCGTTATAGTGAAATTCTCCGGAAATATAAGAGCCGCATCCGCCAAATAAGACCAAAACCTTACCGTTTTCTTCCTGCATCAGGACAACACTCGACCAGTTTGCAGTGCCCAGACGCTTCAAAGCTTGAATTTCGAGGTCATTTATTACCCACCCCACACTGGTTCCAAGTGATTTTCATTTATTTCCAAAGTTGAAGGAGAGTCTCCGGGAAGTGAGATTTGGTTCAGATGATGATATGAAGAACGTGGTGGCAGACTAGTTTCGGAGAACAGATCAAGACTTTTTTTCAACCGGTTTCGAGAAATAGGTTCAATGTTTGCAGAAATATATTGATGTTCTAGGAGATTATGTAGAAAAACAATATTAAATGTTCATTGAATAAACCTTTGACATTCTTTCATTCTTTGCTTCATTACCTTATTTGCAGTGCAAGAGATTTTACGGCAAAACAGGCGTTACTTTTCAGTCCAACCTCATAACTAAGGGAGACCCTCCCCCCCCTCCCTCTCCTGATATTTTAGTCAATGAATTTAAAGTTTAAAAATCAAAATTTTCTGATATATATATATATATATATATATATATATATATATATATATATATATATATATATATATATATATATATATATATATATATATATATATATATATATATATATATATATATATATATTAGAGGTGGACCGGATAGTAATTTTTTACTATCCGCGGATGCGGTTGCGGATATTCAATTGCGGATATCCGCAGATGCGGATGCGGATAGTTTAATTTTTTTTGGAGTTTTTGCCATAGATTCTTGGAATTTTAAATATAATATCCAGAATCTATGTTACCAGGGTGTGGGACGGGGACCCAACTCTTGAACACCCCACCAACCTCTTTCCCCAACCTCCACCCATTTGGAAAAAGGTTATATATATATATATATATATATATATATAATATATATATATATATATATATATATATATATATATATATATATATATATATATATATATATATATATATATATATATATATATATAGCCAGTAATTCAGTATTACCTTCACACTTCGCAGTTTCACATATTCCATTTGAAGTTAATAATTGGTAAGTTATTTTTTAGGAATAAAAGCTTTTGGGCTCTTTCAGGTGAAAGTTTGGTTCGCTTTTCGTCGTAAATGAGGCCTGCTCCACTGAAAAGACGCTCACTAGCAACACTAGTTGAAGGACATGCTAAATAAGTCCTTGCCAGCTCAGCAAGAAAAGGAAAACTTTTGCAATTATCTCTCCACCAAACCAGTTGGTCTTTATCTGCCTCCAAACGTGGGAGTTTCAGATAATTTTCAATAATCGATATTGTATCCTTTGACACTTCTGACTGTGATTCTTCATTGCTGCTGGAAGCTAGAAGATCTTTCATTGATTTAGCAATGCTTAAGCTAACAGATTTTGTTTCTTTTGTATCTGAGAGCTTTTGCTTTTTCTTGAAAGGCGTTATTTTAGCTGTTTCTATCATCTCATCGCATAAGCATCCTAATTTGATTTTAACATTCTGAGAAACAAGTGGTTTAAAAAATTTTGTTTTGTACCTAGGATCTAAAAAGGTTGCAATTGTATAAGCATCATCATTTTCCAGGTTTTCAAATCTGTCGTTCATCTCCTTCATTAATGTTTCAGTCATCCTTGAAACTCCCTTAGACTTCATAACATTTGTTAACACAACTTTCAATGTTGAAACAAGTGGTATCACATCTGACAAACATGATTCAGCCGAACTTATAGTCTTTGTTAATTCTTCAAAAGGCTTAAGGATGTTAATACAATTATTTAAAATGTCATTTTCATCAGCTGTTACAGGCTTTATTTTGTGCTGCTTGAAGCATAAAGGCAAATGGCCTCATTAATTTCGCTCATCCTCTCAAGCATATGCAAACTACTATTCCAGCGTGTTTGAATATCTTGCATGACAGAAAGTGGACGAACATTTAATCTTGTTTGTATTTTCTTCAGCTCATTTTGGGCTACAACGGAGTGATTGAAATGCGTAGCAATTAACCTACATTTGGTTATTAAATCGGATACACATTTTTGACTCATAATGGAATTTTTAACTACTATCTGAGTTTGGTGTGCAAAGCAATCTACATTTTTCACTCTTGCCAGAGAAAGTGCTTTTTTTTTATATTTGTGCCCGAATCCCTGACTACGCAGTGCACTTCATTTAATGAAATCTTCCATTTTGTCAGCATCTTTTCAAATACAGTTTCAAGATAGTCGCCTGTATGGCGCTCAGAAAGAGGTTCTGCATTCAATAGAAAGTTTTGCCTTTGAAAGTTTTTATCGATTGCATGATACGTAATTTTTTACTATCCGCGCATGCGGATGCGGTTGCGGATACCCAATGATGCGGATATCCGCAGTTGCGGATGCGGATGCGGATATCCGGTCCACCTCTAATATATATATATATATATATATATATATATATATATATATATATATATATATATATATATATATATTATATATATATATATATATATATATATATATATCCTCCGGTGGGCAAAGGCCAGAGGCCTACCAAATTCCATCGGAGTTGGAAAAATCTTATTCTGATCGAAGGAGGCCAACATGTCCAGATACACGGCGTTTTAAAATATGCAAGTCAAAGGAAGTGGGGAAAAATGATAAAAGGAGTGTGTTCCAGACTTTACCAGTAGAGTATATTTAAGATTGAGCATAGCGGTTAAGTCTGGGGTATGAAAGTTAGACAGAGAAAGAATGAGACTGTGTAGAAAAGCATGTCGCACGAGCTCTTCTCAATGGACGAGGTATGCGAAGAGAGAGCTCAGAAGAGCAGTGTCCGTTGTAATAGCGATAGTAAAGAGAGAGTAACTCAACATTTCGACGGGCAGAAAGAGATTGAAGAGAGTTAGTAAGAGCAGGAGAGTTGATGAGACGAAAAGCTTCTCAAGGAGAGCTGAATGAGTGTAATCACGAGAAAAGGATACGCCAAGAATATTAAGAACAGATGAAGGATTCAGTTGTGTGTTTTCGAAGAAGATATCATAGTTGTGTGGAAGATTGTGTTGAGTGGGGAGATGGAGGAACTGAGGTTTTGAGGCATTGAAGACAACCATGTTTTCTCTGACCCAATTTGAAATACGTGAAACAACAGAGGTTAGTTGCTCCAAGGCTACCCTTCTCGAGTCTATCAACTGATGTTGCGTGGGGCGTTTTTCAAAATGGAAGGAGTAATGAAGGAGTGGAGTCATCAGCATAGGAGTGGATAGGAGATGAAGTAATAGAGAGAAAGTCATTAATGAAAAGTAGAAAAAGTGTTGGGGATAGGGCAGAACCCTGAGGAACACCACAATTAATAGACTTAAAGGAAGAACGACGGCAGTCTACAACAGCTGCTAAATAACGACCGGAAAGGAAATTAGTGAGATCACAGAAAGAAGGATAGATACCGAAAGAGGGAAGTTTAGAAATCAAAGTTTTGTTCCAGACTCTATCGAAGGCTTTCGATATGTCCAGGGCAACAGAAAAAGATTCACCGAAATGCCGAAGAGCGGAGGACCAAGAGTCAGAGAGAAGGGAAAGAAGATCACCAGTAGAACGTTATTTACGAAAGCCATACTGGCGATCTGAGATAAGATTCGAAGAATTGAGATGTTTCCAAATCTTCCTGTTAAGGATAGATTCGAAAGCTTTAGAGAGAACGGAGGTCAAAAAATAGGACAGGCACAGGCTGAATGAGCGCACGTTTCCAGCAAGAAGGGAAGGTTGACGTAGAGAGACAAAGAAGAAATAGTTTACCGAGGCACGGTGCAAGCTCGGAAGCACAAGTTTTGAGAACCTCAAGGAGAATGCCATCGGGACCAAATGCCTTCTTAGTATTAAGCTCAGAGAGAGCAGAAATGACATATTTAGAAGAAATTCTAATTTTAGGCATGATTGAGTTATAGGGGGTTGAAGGAGGAGGAATAGCTCCGAATCGTCTAAGATATTGATTACCTTCTCACTTTGTACTTTATTATTCTTTTTTATGTATACATTTTTACCTGAAAACTTTACTATAAGATAGGGACCATAGTAAACTGCTTCTAATTTGTTTCTGCCATTTCGTTGGTTTTTTACAAGAACAAATTTTGCATCTTGTAAGTTCTTTGGCATATATATTTTTTTATTTTTGGCAGAAAATTCTGGAGATAGATTGAGTCCCAGGAATAATTTTTATTTTTCTGCGTATGTTTTTATTGAAAGTGGGAATGAGGACTCTAATTGCTCTATTAAGGCTTCAGGGAGGGATGGATTCTAACCCATCATAAGGATAGCAGGGGTTATTTCTTCTGAGTTTAATGGGGCAGTTCTTAAACATAACAGCACTACGGGGAGGAGATCCAACCAATAATTTTGAACATCTTCCAACTCATCCGACAGCATGGCTCGAAGAGACCTCAATAGTGTTCTATGAGAGTTTTCAATGAGTCCATTACTCTGAGGGGTATAGAAGAAGTAAAGTTATTTCGGGATCCTAGCTCCTTCCAAACACTTTTAAATAAATCAGATGTAAATTGTCCACCACGATCCGAAACATATTATATATATATATATATATATATATATATATATATATATATATATATATATATATATATATATATATATATATATATATATATATATATATATAATATATTATATATTATATATATATATTATATATATATATATATATATATATATATATATATATATATATATATATATATATATATATATATATATATATATATATATATATATATATATATATATATATATATATATATATATATATATATATATATATATATATATATATATATATATATATTATATATATATATATATATATATATATATATATATATATATATATATATATATATATATATATATATATATATATATATATATATATATATATATATATATATATATATATATATATATATATATATATATATATATATATATATATATATATATATTAGGGATGGAGTGAAGTATCGGTATCGGCATCGGTATCGGACGCTCAGGTATCGGTATCAGTATCGGCTAAAAATGGCCGATACCGATACCGATACCAGATTTTTTTCGTCCCTTTAGCTTAATTAAATTGTGTAATTTTTTTAATTAATATTACGTAATATTTTGAAACGCCGTTTCGCGATAATTTTGTTTCCCGAACATTATATGTTGTTTTCCACTAAAAGTTTATTTTTTCAAATGCAAAAAATTGTTTTTCAATTTATTTTTCACGCCATTTACTTTTTACCATTTGGTTTTTTTTCTTAAATATTTTATTTTTATTTAATCCTTGATTAATCCGTTAGTAAATATTAAGATGGTAACCAATTTACATGATATATATAATATAAATATATATATATATATATATATATATATATATATATATATATATATATATATATATATATATATATATATATATATATATATATATATATATTATATATATATATATATATATATATATATATATATATATATATATATATATATATATATATATATATATATATATATATATATATATATATATATATGTGTGTGTGTGTGTGTGTGTAGGGAGAACGTATCGCCCTCCAAAGCGATGCAAGTACCCTTTATTAGGCATACTCCGGGGAGTGACAGTATGGTCTAGAATCTAGACCATTTCGTTTCACTCCTTTGCCTTTGTTCGTTCCTTTT
>SEYY01001000.1:5000-7500 GCA_009176605.1 Armadillidium nasatum
TGTTTTGTATAAGCTATATAGTTTCTGATGTGAAGTTTAATAACCTATTGTTACCCTATCCTTTTATAGAATATAAATTTAAATACGATATCATTCTTCCTCATCATGTTCAAACAAGTCCGTAAACTAAAAGTATTTACGTTTCGATGTGCGGTATTATTTTAAGCTTTTTTTTTAAAACTTACATATTATATTACCATCTTATTTATGTAGAATTATAAATACAGTAAATATTATTTTGGTGACGCACAATCGGAAACTTTTGAATATTTAGGAGTAACTTTTAAAATTTATGTAATTTTTCTTTTATGTATTTTTGGATTCATTTCCAGTTTGGGTTTGTGCCAGTAGCCTTGTTGACCTTCGCGTTTATTTAAAGTAAATCAGACAGTTATTAATTTCTTTCCACTCTCTCTCTCTCTCTCTCTCTCTCTCTCTCTCTCTCTCTCTCTCTCTCTCTCTCTCTCTCTCTCTCTCTCTCTCTCTCTCTCTCTCTCTCTCTCGGGGATGTTGACCTTCTCCATCGATTTGAAGAATTTGAAGGTTTATTTAAATTGGTGATTTATATACTTTGTGTGTAAATATATTTAAATATATTACTAAAAATTAATAATGGAGTCAGTGGACTAGGAGTGATAATTTTTTAACAAAGGATGTCCTTCTTCCACGTTCGCTCATTCCCTCATCATCTCTTATAAGTTGGCGGCCTCTGATGATAAGCATGATGCTGCCAAGATTCTTCCAGCTTCCCTTTATGCGAGATATTCTTTCTTCGTTAATTTCCGCAACACTCGCGGTCTCTATTTTAATTTTTACTTTGTCTATAATTTTAAACCTCATCTCTTATTCTTATCAGAAAAAAACTCAGGTGTTTTGGAGCTCCAGTGGCAAACCCTACTCTCTTACCCCTTACTGTCCTTATCCCCGGATATTGCGCATGTATGCTCAACTCTGTGTCAGCTCTTGCGTTTCAAACCTGCTTTCTGGAATTACCTTTCTCATCTGACTTCAGAAATTCATGTTTCTTATACTTCATCCTGGAATTACTCTTCGAGATGCCAATAATAATTTAATCCGTTGGAAGAGCAAAAATCTTTATGCTTCCTTTTCCTTACGGTATTTCCGGTATTTTTCAAACAAAAATGTCAACTCTAACTTTGAGTCTTCCTCTTTCCCACTTCTGTTTCTTTCGGCTAACGTACAATACTGTCTTACCTTCTTCTGAAGTGAATCTTTCGTTCAATTATATGATTCTCCATCTCTGCCTCCCTCAAACTTATTTGTGCCTAACACTTAAATTTTTTAAAAAGTTATTACTTCTTTTAATGAACTTAATACTAAGAAGTAACAACGGACCTGATAGTATCTTTCCTTTGGTTCTCAAAACTTTAAATTTCGATCTTGCACTTTGCCTTGGTAAGCGACTCTTTTCTACATAACTTCAACTTTCGCTTCCTTGAAACATGCCTTCACTGATCGACTTGTGACGAGAAAGAGGAACCTAAAACAACCCTCTGACTTTCGTCATATTGCATTAACTTTTCAAGGAAAACGTTATATTGGTTACAATACCTGTCCTTTGACTATTGACTTCTTCGTCATTTCTTTGAATCTTTTGTTGTGGCGCTAGGCATATCGAAAGCTTTGGATAGTGTGTGTCAAAAAAATTTCATTTCTAAACTTTTCTCTTTTGGTAACTGTCAAATTCTCAGGTTTCCTTTTCAGTAATTATTTAGGTTTCTATAGTTATTACTACAATGCAGACGGACATCGTTTGTCCCTCTTAATTATATCTATATGTGGTGTTCCCCAAACTTCTGCTCTTTCACTTTTCTTTTTATATACTTTTCGTTAATGACCTTTACGTTACGTTTAAATACTTATTTATTTATTTATTTGTATCATTAATACGTAAGTCAGTCATACACCTTTCACTACTCCCTCCAGTCTGAGAAAAATCACATTTAGCCTCAAATGGCTGACGCTAAAAGAGTTGATTTGGAGCAATATAACTTTCGATTTTCCTTTTTTTTTTATTTCCCGAACTTCCTTAATAACTTTCTTTCTTTTTCATACTTTCAAGCGTCACTTTTAAAGTCTTATCGGCCTCTAATCTGATTAGAAATTTCATGTTCCTCAACTATGTCGAAGCATATTTAGGTCTCTGCCTTTTTCCCCTATATATATATATATATATATATATATATATATATATATATATATATATATATATATATATATATATATATATATATATATATATATATATATATATATATATATATATATATATATATATATATATATATATATATACTTATATTATATATATATATATATATATATATATATATATATATATATATATATATATATATATATATATATATATATATATATATATATTCCTATTGCCCCCTTTGGGAGAATAGCGATTTAAGTCAATGATGAAGGGCGCACAGTACTAAAAGCTTTATATTTTAAATATTTATGAAAATAT
>SEYY01001000.1:10000-22500 GCA_009176605.1 Armadillidium nasatum
ATTTTTTTTATCACCACTCACGGGCAAAGCCCTTTTCAAGGAGGGGGCGTATACAATATAAAAAAATGAAGAACACCCACCTAGAACCAGAACCTAACGCTTGAAGAGAGGAAGATTAAATGCAAGAGGAAAAATTGTGTTTCTAATTAAACTTAATGCAGTATATGAATTTTAGTGGTTCGGGAACTTCATTTTCAAAACAAGTTTTTTTCTTTACATTTTTGAACTGAATATTCGTATTACATTCTGAAACCAAATGTTTAAAAATGATTATTCCATAAAAATATTTCTGTTCTCCATTCACATTTGTTTCTCTTTTAACAGCATGTTCATCTAAGCTGATATAATGAATATGTTTTCCCTGAATCTGTGATAATTTTATGTTATCTAAGACTAAATCTGTGATAAATGGTCTATTATGTAAGCCTACTATAATGAATTTGTCTTCCTTGAATCTTTGAAAACATTCTGTTGTCTATGTCTGCTATAATGAGTCTATGATAAATGTTCTGTTATATACCATTAGTTGTCTCAACACCAATGTATTCCCTTCACAATACTTAGAAAAATACAATGGTTCAAACAATAAGCAAATTTTTTTAAATTTCTTTCTCCTCATTTTAAATGGGAGAATGTAAATGTAGGAGGGTACACCCCTCCTTATCCTCATTACACTTGATCCGATCTACAAACGGATCTATAACACAAAAAGAGCAAAGGTGGCTGCGTCATTTAGAAATAAAACTTATCTTTAAAGTTTTCTTATAGTTACTGTCGGAATTTCACAGAAGAGGACAGAACAATAAGTGAACTTGAATTTGTTGTGATAAGGGTACACTGCAAAAAAATTGTCCTAACGAATCGTTGGGACAAGTGGCAAAAATGTCACAACAAATTTTTTTCAGTTATTTTCTTATTGGAAAATAAATCGGTGAAGCGACTTTCTTAGGCTTAACATGTCTTTTCCTTGTTGAAAATTTTACTATGATATTTTTGTCACTTGTCCCAACGATTCGTTAGGACAATTTTTGAAGTGTAGCATTGTTATTTCATCATGAATATTTAAATTTATCTATTTAATTTATTTAATGATTAATTTATTTTATTATTAATTTATTTATTTTTTTATCTGTTGCATATCACAAAGCATAACAAGTCTTCTAAATAAGACTAACTTTGTTGTTGTTGTTGTTATTTTTTCACTTGCATTATTTTATTCGAGGAGGGAAACTTTTCTAGGTAGTTTCCTCCTAGAATCCTAATGAGGAATCAAACAAGCGCCTTCAAATCACGTGAGTCAATCACTTTACCATTATGCATTTAATTGTGTTAGGTTAGTTGATAGTAAATAAAAATTGTTTAGAAATTTATTATTATTATTATTATTATTATTATTATTATTATTATTATTATCATTATTATTATTATTATTTATAAATATTATTATTATTATTATTATTATTATTATTATTATTATTATTATTATTATTATTATTATTATAATTATTATTATTATTACTTGTAGTTATTTATTTTCATTACCAATTGTAAATTTTAATTAATACTGTTATTATGTTTGAGGGCTCAAAATACAAAAAAATGTTGCAAATCGTCTCCCCCTTTTTTTGTATAAAGTTTCTATTAACATATTTTGAAATTATGATATTTTGATACTTACTGAATTATGTAATGTGAAAATCATTTAAAATTATTAAAATAATTTTAATTATAATTTTTCCTCTTTTTTGAATAAAGTTTACTAATGGAATTAAGTATTAGAATTAGTATTTATTAGCATTATTGTACTTGTTTTTGTATGTATTCTTCTAAACAATATCTTTAGATATTTGGCGGTGAAGCTCATTATGTATATAATTAGTGTTTATTTACGTAGTAATAAAATTTACAATTAAAAATAATAAGCAACATTAATTTATATAACAATATAATAACATATTGCTTAATTAATTAAATTAAATTTACAAATGACGCAAAAAGAAATTTAATAATATTTAAATTTAATAAATATTAAAAATTTATAAGATTGTTAGCGTACGTGTTTTTTCGGTAGCCTATAACTGAAAAGCGTGCTTTTAATCACGTAAATTATTCGATTTTTTCCCATCTTTTTTTTCTTCAGACGTCTGTCATACACCGGACGGAGAGTGGTGTACGTTTGTCTAGTCTTTTAATGTTGACGTAAAGTACGTTAACTATTCCCCAGTTTACGCAGGAATATTTCCACGAACACATAAAATATATATATATATATATATATATATATATATATATATATATATATATATATATATATATATATATATATATATATATATATATATATATATATATATATATATATATATATATATATATATATATTATGAGGATATATATACTTACCTCAGTAACAGTTACTCCTACACGCATGCACCACAGACAAAATTTATTTATATTTAGGAAGAAAAACTATTTGTTTAATCTAGGCAGACTTTGTTATATATATATATATATATATATATATATATATATATATATATATATATATATATATATATATATATATATATATATATATATATATATATATATATATATATATATATATATATATATATATATATATATATACTCGTATATACTTGCTAAAAATTATTTTATTAGGATATTTATGGTTATTTATGTTTAAATTCTATAAAAATAGAATGATAAAATTTTTGTCTTTCTCTGATTGACCTTGTTTGAAGTTGTCTGTAGAGGTTTAAGCTGACGAGGTAAATTTATACCTGAAGTTGAAGGCTGAACATCTAGGACAGCATTATTTTAAAACCATAATCCTGAAGCATTTAAATATAATGCAACTTACAAGTACATTTGAGGTAGACTTCTGTATGTATCTGTTGTGGAAGTAATAAAGAGTCGGTATAATGATACAATACATTCTTCTATATTTTCTATATTTATTAAATTATTTAATAAAAATTTTAAAATGCTACATTTTTTTTTGTAGCACATTCCTGCTAACCTAACCTAACTTAGCCTAAGCTAACCTAACCTACCAAAATTGGAAATGCTAAATCTAGTAATTCAAAATCCTTTTATTGAAAATAATTTAAATTATAATCTTATGTATTGAAAGTAGGGTTGGCCGACGCACCGGGTGCGGTGCGGTGCGGTGCGTGGTGCGGTCATTTTGGTGCGGTGCGGTGCGGTGCGCAACACATTTTCAGCAACCCGGTGCGGTGCGGTGCGGTGCGGTGCGAAAGAAAAAATAAAAGTGCGGTGCGGTGCGGTGCGCAAAGGAAAATCAACGGTGCGGTGCGTGGTGCGGTGCGTGGTGCGGCCTCTGGTGCGCACCGCACCGAAGTTGATGTATCCTGCGATAATCATCTGTTTGTCAGATTTTATTATATATATATATATATATATATATATATATATATATATATATATATATATATATATATATATATATATATATATATATATATATATATATATATATATATATATATATATATAATTGAAATTGTTCATATTTTCAAGGTATCATGACAGAAGAGTTAAAGTTACTATCTTTATTCCACCTTCCTCATTTCCTCTCGAAATTTCCTCGACAGAAAAATGAAATAGATTGTAAAAAGACGTGTCTCACTATCCTGTTTCATTGAAGGAGGTATGCGATAGTAGAGTTCAAAAGAGCAGTGCTGTTGTAATGAGCGATATAATGGAAAGTAACAGAAATTTGACGTGCGCAAAGAGATTGAAGAGAATTTGTGTGAAAGAACTGAAAAGACATTGATTTTATCTTTTCAAGAGCAACATGAGTGGGACTATCCCAGATGTGTGAAACGTACTCCATACAGTGAAAACAAGACACCTGTGAAAAAGTAAACAAATTTCAAAGGAGCTCCAGAATATTAAACATCATAGAAGCTTGTTTTCATAGAGAAGTATTGTAATCCTTTAAAGAAAGATTTCGAGAAAAAGAAATAGCGAGAATATTTAAGGACAGACGAAAGTTTGAATGGCGATGTCAGAATTGCATTGAATGTTCTATCGAGTAGAAAGATGGAGGATCAGAAGTTTTGGTGATTGAAAATTCCCATGTTTTCTCTCCCCTCTGAGAGAAAGACCAGAAGATGACTACTACAGGGTCACTCTCCTAGCATTAATTAATTGTTGTTGAGTATATATATATATATATATATATATATATATATATATATATATATATATATATATATATATATATATATATATATATATATATATATATATATATATATAACTGAAACTCAGGTGCCTGAGTGCTCTGAGAGCAAACCCTACTCTGTTTCCTCCTACTGTCTCTATCCTCAATTTTCAGCCAAGGCGGATATTGCGCATACGTGCACAATGATGTTGTCCTTTCTTGTGTCTCTAATTTGGAATCTTCTGAATTCTCTACTTTAAGGCTTAAACTTTTTTGGAACTCCAAAACTAAATTCATTTGTTCTGTCTACTTGTCTCCTAACTCTACAGACTATCCAAAATTCTTCGACAATCTTAACTCCAAAACAGAACACATTCTTCCTTCTTCTCCTTTCTCCGAAATCATCATTTTAGGTGATTTCAATGTTCACCACCGCCAATGGCTTTCATCTAGTTCTTCATGATCCAGCTGGTGAACTCGCCTACCAATTTTCTATCCAAAACAACCTTGAGCAGTTGGTGCACCTCCCTACCCGATGGTGATGAACCCAACATACTAGATCTTTTCCTAACTTCTTATCCTTCTCCTTATACTGTTAAACTCTTTCCTCCTCTGGGTTCATCCGATCATCTTCTTATCTCTGTATCTTGTTCTGTCTCTTCAAGTCTTCCACAAGAACGGCCCCCGCCTTCGTCGAGGAGACGTTTATGGCATTTCGGTGCCACTAACTTGTCTGACTTGCGGTCGTACTTTTCTGATTTTCCAAGGAATGATTACTGTTTCCGTGGGAGGGGTCCCTCGGAGTGTGCAGAGCGCATAACCGAGGTGATTCTCTCTGGCATGGAGGCGTACATTCCATATTCTTTCCTTTCAACTAAACCTAACAAACCTTGGTTTAACTCTGTTCTCGTGCTATTCGCCTCAGGGATGCTGCCTTCAGGGATTACCGTCGTCTTCAAACTCCAGAAACTCACTCAACTTATATTTCATCCCGGAATCGTGCAAAATCTATTCTTCGAGATACTAAAAACTCTTTCTCCGCCGCAAATGCAATAATCTTTCTGGCTCCTCTTTCTCTCGCCCTTTCTGGCATTTTGCAAAAAATGTCAACTCTAACTTTGCTTCTTCCTCTTTCCCTCCTCTAGTATCTTCTGACGGTTCAATTGCCGTTTTGCCCTTCCTCTAAAGCTGAACTCTTTGTTCAAACTTTTGCCTTTAATTCAACCTTAGACGATTCCGGAGCTGTTCCTACTCCTTCAACCCCCTCTAACTCATTTATGCCTAAAATTGTAATTTCTTCTAAAGATGTCATTTCTGCTCTCTCTGAGCTTAACACTAAGAAGGCGTACGGTCCTGATGGTATCCCTCCTGTGGTTCTCAAAACTTGTGCTTCCGAGCTTGCACCCTGCCTTGGTAAATTATTTCGCCTATGTCTTTCTACTTCAACCTTCCCTTCTTTCTGGAAACGTGCGCTCATTCAGTCCTGTGCCGAAGAAGGGGGACCCCTCTCAACCCTCTAACTACCGTCCAATTTCTTTAACCTCCGTTCTTTCTAAAGTTTTCAAATCTATCCTTAACAGGAAGATTTGGAAACATCTCAATTCTTCTAATCTTATCTCTGATCGCCAGTATGGCTTTCGTAAGAAACGCTCTACTGGTGATCTTCTTTCCCTTCTCTCTGACTCTTGGTCCTCCACTCTTCGGCATTTCGGTGAATCTTTTGCTGTCGCGCTGGACATATCGAAAGCTTTCGATAGAGTCTGGCACAAAGCTTTGATTTCCAAACTTCCCTCTTTCGGAATCTATCCTTCTCTCTGTGGCCTTCTCTATGATTTCCTTTCTGGTTATAGACGGCTACCGTTCATCCTATAAATCTATTAATAGTGGTGTTCCTCAACTATCTGTTCCATCCCCAACACTTTTTCTACTTTTCATTAATGACCTTCTCTCTGTTACTTCATCTCCTATCCACTCCTATGCTGATGACTCCACCCTTCATTACTCTTTTCAATTTGAAAGGCGCCCCTCCCAACAACAGTTACTAGACGCAAGGAGGGTAGCCTTGGAGCAACTGACCTCTGATCTTTCTCGTATTTTAAATTGGGTTAGAGAAAACATGGTTGTTTCAATGCCTCAAAAACTCAATTCCTCCATCTCTCCACTCGACACAATCTTCCACACAACTATGATATCTTCTTCGAAAACACTAAACTCAGACCTTCATCTCTTCCTAATATTCTCGGTGTTTCCTTTTTCTCGTGATCTTTCTTGGAAAGATCACATTACTTCTCTTTCTAAACAAGCTTCTAAGAGGTTAGGGTGTTCTGAGGCGCCTTCAGTAATTTCTTCACTCCACCCCAGTTGCTTGCTCTGTATAGGGGTGTTGTTCGCCCCTGTATGGAGTATGCTTCGCACATCTGGGGTGGTTCCACTCATACAGCTCTCCTTAGAGAAGGTGGAGTCTAGGGCATTTTCGTCTCATCAACTCTCCTGCTCTTACTAACTCTCTTCAATCTCTTTCTGCCCTTCGAATTGTTGCGTCACTCTCTCTATACTATCGCTATTACAATGACACTGCTCTTCTGAACTCTCTCGTCACATACCTCCTCCACCGAGAAGGGCTCGTGCGACTCGACTTTCTACACAGTCTCGTCCTTTCTCTGTCCAACTCTCTGACCCCAGACTTAACCGCTATGCTCTGTCCTACATGTACTCTACTGGTAAAGTCTGGAACACACTCCCTTCTTCTATTTTTAAACTTCCTATGACTTACACACGTTCAAACGTCGTGTATCAGGTCACGTCGGCCTTTAATTTGACCAGGCTTCCGTCTTTCCCCTAACTCTGGTGGAATTTTAGTAGGCCTCTGGCCTTTGCCCACCAGAGGTGAAATAATATATATATATATATATATATATATATATATATATATATATATATATATATATATATATATATATATATATATATATATATATATATATATATATATATATATATATATATATATATATATATATGCTTTAATTGTATATGTCGGTGCGGTGCGGTGCGTGGTGCGCTGATTTCGGTGCGGTGCGGTGCGCTTAGTTTAGCTTTTGGTGCGGTGCGGTGCACTGCATTTTGCTTCCGGTGCGGTGCGGTGTGGTGCGCAATGAACGCCAACTGGTGCGGTGCGGTGCACGACGACCTGGTGCGGTGTGGTGCGGTGCGGTGCGGAAAATTCCGGAGCTCGGCCAACCCTAATTGAAAGATACAAAATGTGATTTTAACGATAATTAGAAGAACAGAAATGTACAATGAGGAGTTAGTTGTACTTGTATATTTATGAGGAAAAAGAATTATATATAATTGTGTGGGAAAACAGAGTATAATTGATAAGTGAATTTTTTTATTTTTATTTTTATTTATTTATTTATTAATTTTTTTTTTTTGACGTATTGAAAACTATCGTGTTTTTCCTGCTAGAAAAAATAACGTTAGAAATAACGTTAGGCATAAACGAATTTGAGAGAAAGGAATGACACAAGAATCGTCTAAAACTGAGAGTACTTTAGTCGAACATCAGAGCGAAAGATTCATTTTGATCATAGGATGAGACAGCTATGCTTGTCGTCGGAAGAAACAAGATTACCGTTAAAAGGAAAACCAGTGTACAGTTAACAGTTTCAGATCACTGACAGAATGAGGAAGAAGAAACGCCAAAAAGGTTTTTATATTTTTAAAGGGGAAAGAAGGTTTTGATATGGCAGAAACTAAATTATAATTCTAGGATGAAATATAAATATCATGTATGAGTTTCTAGAGTTTGAAGATGACAGAAATTACAGAATGAAGTGTTCCTCAGTTGGTTAATTTCATAACAATCAAAGTTAAATTAAGTCTTATATAAATTTGCATCATGAAAATGTGCCTTATATTAATTTGGAGTCTTCTATATTTTTTGTAATATGATTTTGGAGTCTTCTATATTTTCTATAATATGATTTTGGAGTCTTCTATATTTTCTATAATATGATTTTGGAGTCTTCTATATTTTCTGATATGATTTTGGAATCTTCTATATTTTCTACCAGATGATTTTGGGGTCTTTTATTAAAATATTTACTATAATATGATTTTAAAGTCTTCTATATTTTCTATAATATGATTTTGGAGTCTTCTATATTTTCTATAACATGATTTTGGAGTCTTCTATATTTTCTATAACATGATTTTGGAGTCTTCTATATTTTATATAACATGATTTTGGAGTCTTCTATATTTTCTATAACATGATTTTGGAGTCTTCTATATTTTATATAACATGATTTTGGAGTCTTCTATATTTTCTATAACATGATTTTGGAGTCTTCTATATTTTGTATAATATGATTTTGGAGTCTTCTATATTTTCTATAACATGATTTTGGAGTCTTCTATATTTTCTATAACATGATTTTGGAGTCTTCTATATTTTCTATAACATGATTTTGGAGTCTTCTATATTTTCTATAACATGATTTTGGAGTCTTCTATATTTTCTATAACATGATTTTGGAGTCTTCTATATTTTGTATAATATGATTTTGGAGTCTTCTATATTTTCTATAACATGATTTTGGAGTCTTCTATATTTTCTATAACATGATTTTGGAGTCTTCTATATTTTCTATAACATGATTTTGGAGTCTTCTATATTTTCTATAACATGATTTTGGAGTCTTCTATATTTTCTATAATATGATTTTGGGGTCTTTTATGTTTCCTGTAATATGATTTCAACTTTTTTTTTTTTTTTTTTTTTTTTTTTTTGCCATCTATACAACTAAATTTAAATGTTCTGTTTACTTATCTCCTAACCCTACTTACTGTTATATTCTTCAAATATTTAAATTCACTAACATAATCCATTTTCTTGTTTTCACAAACTTAAAGAGAAACAGTAAGTAACTACTGTCATTCACATAAAACGTCTTGCAGGTTTATTTTTTCAATTTTTCAGATCGCTGACTCTGCAACTCTTCTCTAATCTAGCAAAACAATCTGACCACCTTTAATTCCTTCAGTTCTCACATTTTAAGCATTATGTAAAACCATGTGATATTGACACGCTAAAAGTAAATTACGCATAACTTTTTTGCCACAAGAATCACAACAGAAAATTCTCTTAACTTGGTTAAGACAGAAACCTTGTCACATGATTATATCAATCTCCAAAGGAAACGAGTATATTATTTTTTAGAATACCATCAACCCAGGCACAACTTAAATTTTAAGCTGAACCATTAAACTCATTGTAATTACTAAAATTAATAAAACCCTAACCTAACCTAACCTAACCTAACACTACAAATAAGATAAATTCCTGTGAAGGAATTTATGACACTTGACAGCAGCATGTCTAAGTGGTCTTTCTCTGACTGACCTTGTCTGAAATTGAGTCTGTAGAGGTTTAAGTTGACGAGGTAAATTTACACCTGAAGTTGAAGGCTGAACATCTAGGACAGCACTATTTTAAAACCATAAGCCTGAATTTAAGCATTTAAATATAATGCAAATTGCAAGTACATTTGAGGCAGATTTTTGTATGTATCTGTTGGGGAAGTAATAAGGAGTTGGTATAATGATGAAATGCATTCTGACGCTTTTCTAATAACAAATTTGTTTCATTATATGTTTTAGGAAAATGTTCAGGGGCTCAGAATCCTAAGCACACACACACAAAACACACACTCACTCATTTACTAATACACTCCCACAAATACACACAAACTAAGACAAAAAAACAAAAAAAAAAGACATTATATATATATATATATATATATATATATATATAATATATATATATATATATATATATATATATATATATATATATATATATATATATATATATATATATATATATATATATATATATATATATATATATATATATACATATATATATATATATATATATATATATATATATATATTATATATATATATATATATATATATATATATATATATATATATATATATATATATATATATATATATATATATATATATTATATTGTAACAGGTACCAATTTTTACATCATTCCATCTCAGTTAGTATCAAAAAAAAATTTTTCTTGTGCTCAAAAAAATAAAATGATTTGCTTTAGTGGAAAAAAAAAAAAAAAATAAAAGTTCAAATAATAATAATAATAATAATAATAAGAAGAAGAAGAAGAAGAAGAAGAAGAAGAAGAAGAAGAAGAATAATAATAATAATAAAATAATAATATAACAATTAGTACAGTAATACTACTACTACTACTACTACTACTACTAATAATAATAATAATATAACAGTTTGTACAAATACTACTGCTAATAATAATAATAATAATGTGTAGGCCTTTAAGCCCTAAAAAATGAATTTTTACACCTACCAAAAATTAAAAAAAATAAAAATTTAAATTAAACTTTACAAGACAAATTTATTGCTCAGATAAAGAAGGTCTGCCTTTACATTAAGGATGGTGTAATGTTTCATTCTTAAAAATAACTATTATTTAATTCTAGCATTATTAAGCCACGCAATATTAAGTTATTTTTTTCTTGTTTTTTTTTATTTGTAAATAAACAAAACGTCATAAAAAGACCTGCAAACAAACAAACAAAACAAGAGTCATAAAAGGGCATGCGTAGGTTACGTCATTTAGGGTTTTAAAAGGTGTGTTCCACTGGTAAAGATTCAGAACTACTATGGTATGAGATCTAAATTTGTGTTTATTTTAGTAAATTAAGTATTTCTTCACCACCATTCACTGATCGGGGGGTACGGGAGACAAAGTCTCTCCCCCTTCCGTAGACAAATGTTCGTATGCCATGTATTTGCAGATAGTTTTATATTTATATATATATTATATATATATATATATATATATATATATATATATATATATATATATATATATATATATATATATATATATATATATATATATATATATAATATATATATATATATATATATATATATTATATATATATTATATATATATATATATATATATATATATATATATTGGAACCAACGAAAATATGAGTAATTAATAGTAATAATTTTACTTCATTTAAACTTCAATAATCCTAAGAAATTGCTAAAATAGTAATAACTAGTAAATTCTGTACAAGTAGATTAATTAATTAAGAATTAGCACAGTATAAACTTGGTACTAATAGTTCTGTAAAAGGCCTTGGCCTAAGTCCCCAATGTTTTTATACATCACGGGACCATTCCAGATTCGCTTCAGTGGGAATTAAAGATATTTTAAAACTGCTTAATTTGGATTTAAAGGTCTTGAGTTTCGTGGGACACTTCATTTCAAGAATCTTCAAGATTTTTACAGAATTTTACAGAAATTTACTGGATTTTCTGAAAATCTAGCTGCAGCCGGATGCAAATCGAAATTAACTTGTATGCATCCTTAATATCTTATTCACAAGTTTATTTTGCTTTTCAAAGAAATGTCAGTTATAAGAATAAAAAAATTAATATTCCGTATTAGTGTGGGGGAAGAGGGCATCGCGTGTGGAAAGGAGGGTATCTCGTTGGGGGAAGGAGGGCATTGCATCAACTTGAATTGGGGTATCGTGTCAAAAAATAAGTAAACGTCATGAATATGACATCGTTTTCCTGATATTTATCATAAAAATTTAATAATAAAAAAATAGGAGGTACGATAAGGGCGTGCCCTGAAAACTAATTGACCTTGCGAGGGCACGATGAACTGCCAGAAGTCCAGATACAGAATCATAAAAGCAAATTTTGATGAATCCAGGAACTTATGATAAAGAAATTACGAAAAATGATTGACATGTTTACTATTTACCCAAAGACAGGTTCTTATTAGTAGCAATCAAATTCAAATATAATGACACCTGAGTGTCATTATATTTGAATTATATATATATATATATATATATATATATATATATATAATATATATATATATAATATATATATATATATATATATATATATAATATATATATATATATATATATATATATATATATATATATATATATATATATATATATATATATATATATATATATATATATATATATATATATATATATATATATATATATATATATATATATATATATATATATATATATATATATATATATTATATATATAGATGCGGTATATATATTTTGCTTCCGGTGCGTGCGGTGTGGTAACAAATGATTGGTGCGGTGTGCACGAAGACCTGGTGCGGTATGGAAAATTCCGGAGCTAATAATATATATATATATATATATATATTATATA
>SEYY01001000.1:37500-40000 GCA_009176605.1 Armadillidium nasatum
TATTATAATATATATATATATATATATATATATATATATATATATATATATATATATATTATATAGGCAAAACTTATCACAGCAAGATTACATATTATGTCAGTTAAGTAAATGGAACTTTAAAAATTTACTCTTAAAAAAATGTTTTAAAAAAATTTATTTCTTTTTGAGGAAAATGTTTAATATACAAATCGAGAACGATAAGCAAAATTAAGGAAATATTTACATGACTAATATATATATATATATATATATATATATATATATATATATATATATATATTTATATATATACATATATGCGCAATCTTACATTTACTCTACTTACTGGTAAGATCTGAAACAAACTTCCTTTATCTATTTTGTTCCAACTTCCTTTGACTTACACACCTTCAAGCGCCTTGTATTAGGACATGTCGGCCTTTAACATGACCAGATTTCCATTATATCCCCACCTCTGGTAGAAATTAGTAGGCCTCTGGCCTTCGCCCACCTGAGGTAGTTTATATATATATATATATATATATATATATATATATATATATATATATATATATATATATATATATATATATATATATATATATATATATATATATATATATATATATATATATATATATATATATATACAAATCTACCAAATAAAAAAAAATCCCCTAAAATTATGGTACACTTTGGGGGAATTTTTTTTTCGTTTCGTTTATTTGAATTTAAAAAAGAATCATGCAAAGCATGAGACTGAAATATTTTGACCTCATTATACACGAATCAACTTGTTTAAATTTGCTTATTAAATGTTTGAAAGAAAAGAAAATCAAACAAATTTTTAAAAGAAATTTATACATCACAATTTCTCTCTCTCTCTCTCTCTCTCTCTCTCTCTCTCTCTATATATAATATATATATATATATATATATATATATATATATATATATATATATATATATATATATATATATATATATATATATATATATATATATATATATATATATATATAATAATGTAGAGTATAGAATATTTTTGTAATGTATTAAACTTTTGGAGAGGTTCCCTTTTGATGGGGTTTTATGGGAGGATTTAAGACTTTGGGTGATGGTGTTAGAAGGGCTCAAGTGATTGAGGGAAGAAAATGGAAAGGTTCAAGGGTTTGATGGAAGGTGGTAGAATGGTTCAAAATTTTAAGAAAGGTGATAGGAGGTTTCAGACGGGACGTCGTGCTTGACAGAGACTGAAAATATTTTCAAAGTTTTGCTGCTGTAGATGCGAATGACTAAATTTGGTTTTTAGTATTTTTAAAAGTAATGAAATATATATCCACACTTAAGTTTTAATATTAAAAACCACATAATTACTTTTATAATGATTTCTTAGTTCCCTCCACCCCCTAACCTCCACCCCGCCATAGTCATTTAGAACTCGTTCAATACAAATCGTACCAAAACACGCATATATAGTACAAAATTATGAAATTTTCCTTATAATTACTAAGAATTTATGTAAAATATTATATAAACACGAATATATATATATATATATATATATATATATTATATATATATATATATATATATATATATATATATATATATATATATATATATATATATATATATATATATATATATATATATATTATATATATATATATATATATATATATATATATATATATATATATATATATATATATATATATATATATATATATTATATATATATATATATATATATATATATATATATATATTATATATATATATATATATATATATATATATTATATATAATATATATATATATATATATATATATAATATAATGGGTATATAATTATTTTCGTAAAATATAGTCTAAAAATAAAGAGCAGACAGAATAAATTAATATTTACTATAAAAAAAATAAAAGTCAAATATAAGGTCAACGTCCAGGACCGTAACCAGGGCGATGGGGGGGGGGGTTATAACTCCCCTCGAAATTCAGAAGATTATTATAAGTTAAATAAATAGAAGTAATATATGATTGCATGTTCCGAAATTACTTGTTTCATATAATATATATATTATTATATATATATATATATATATATTATATATATATATATATATATATATATATATATATATATATATATATATATATATATATATATATATATATATATATATATATATATATATATTAAATAAATTAATTCTATTATCAATTAATTTTTATAATTAATTATAATTTTATGTAAATATTAATAAAGAATTATAAAAATGGAGATATTGGCTTATTCTCTCTCTCGTTTCTTTCTCATAAATTCAATTTCAGACAAAAGGCTTTAATAGATTTAAACCAATTCTTTTCATCGTTATATAATAATAAGAACTTCTATTTTATGCTCAAAAGGTCCAATTTGCTTGCTCCATTTATTGTGATAATAATAATAATAATAATAATAATAATAATAATATAATAATAATAATAATAATATTAATAATGATAATAATA
>SEYY01001000.1:50000-55000 GCA_009176605.1 Armadillidium nasatum
AATCTTTCTCTCAACAACGCGCGCGCGTGCACTCACACTTTACATTCATTAAAGAAAATCCATCTGTGGTGTAATAGAAAACGATATATATGGGAAGTCATTTCTAAATGTTCGTAGTCGCTTAAGAAGTTCATAATAATTAAAAAAATTTGAAATTAAAACGTGAAAATTATTTGAAAAAAGAACAAAGGATCGCTATTAAAAAAATTAACTACCTAATATCTTTGCGTTGTGTTAGTACGCAATAAGTTCCAAACTAAAAAAAAAAAATTTAATTTCTACTTTTTCAGTCCATATATTTCATTATTATTATTATTATTATTATTATTATTATTATTATTATTATTATTATATTACCTGTTATTTCTCTTGTGAAATAGTGTTAATATCTGGGGCTCGAAAAGTAAATCTGTGCACCCTACCATATATATATATATATATATATATATATATATATATATATATATATATATATATATATATATATATATATATATATATATATATATATATATATTTTTTCGTTTGCTTTACCGAAGGTTAATTAAGTAAGATGTGCCTTTAAGACATCGATTTACCTTAATTACCGTGGTCGTTACGCGAAAAGTAATTTCCGCATCTTATTGCTAATATATATATATATATATATATATATATATATATATATATATATATATATATATATATATATATATATATATATATATATATATATATATATATATATATATGAGAGAGAGAGAGGAGAGTTAACAGTTTCACAGCAATGCTGTGGCAGGAAAGAAATTACCGTATAATACCTTACGTATCTGTGTAGTTGCCAATTTACAGAACAAATTAATCCAATTTCTGATCTTATGTTGTGAGGTTAGCGAAATGTGAGTGGTGGACGAGTTTGATCATCTATCTACCTACCTATGTTGTACTTTTAGAAAATGGAAAGCGTCAACTGCATTCGGGAATAACCAGTCGAACCTGTTAGAATGCCTAGTAGATAATAATGCTTCAAGCTTTAAATGAGACTCTTCAGAAGTTGGATAAATGCGCATCCATCACAGACTTGAGAATTACATATTGCATTTTGCACACAAAGGTGAATGAGATTTTGGGATTATTGTAATATTTATGAGAAAGAAAAAAGATGTTGCTTTGGGGACGAAACCTTCAGCTTCTTGGAAGCCTCCCCATAAAATAAATGGCGTCTAGTGTTATTTTTTTTGTTGTTGACCAAAATTATTTATTTATAAAAGTAGCGACAAAGCTTTCCAAGGTGATAGGAGAGTAGGGACTTTTTTTTTAATTATTATTCGAATGTGAGATGGTGAAGAGAGTTTAAAGAATTAATTGTCACAAGAGTTGACACCACCTCACTAAAAGATATTCCTAAGTTCATGGGAAGAAAGTTGGAACACTGAAATTGAGAGAAAAATAAAGACTAGAAGGGAATTCAATATATATATATATATATATATATATATATATATATATATATATATATATATATATATATATATATATATATATATATATATATATATATATATATATATATATATATATATATATATATATATATATATATATATATATATATATATATATATAGGTAAAGGTGGAGATTGTTTCTGAGTTTCGATTGTTAAAAAATATCGAAAATCGAAAATATCGGAGAAGCCTATCGTAAACAAGAGAGTTGTCAGAGGTACGAGGTACTATTACTAGACATAGACACAATTATTATTACTTACTTTTCTAGCAGAACCTAATTCGACTTATCATAACCTGAACTACCAAAATTGCCGTAAAAAGAGGCCTAACCTACACAAGAATTTGCCGTAAAAGAGATCCTAACGTACACAAGAACGTTTGCACGACATAGTAGCCTAGGGCTAATTATAGGCAGGAAAATATCGATTAAAATAAAATATCGACATAAAAAAATATCGATATAAAAAATATCGAAACTCAGAAACAATCTACACCTAAGCCATATATATATATATATATATATATATATATATATATATATATATATATATATATATATATATATATATATATATATATATATATATATATATATATATATATATTCGTATTAAATTTGAGATAGCCTTATAGCAACAATGATGTTAACATTGTTTAAAATCCGATTATGAAAATATAAAAGTAAAATATATTTTTTTTGCTTTTTATACTCAATGACATTGATGAGGACGATTATCCTAAAAGGAAGAAGACATTGTTGTCTTTTATGCCAACCAGAATGTGTGTGTTTGTGTGTGTGCGTGCGTGCTCGCTTTATTTGTTTGTTTTATTTGTTTTAAATGCGTGATAACTTTTCCTGAAGTATCTTCCTTCTGCTTATTTAGATTTTTTACTCGTTGATAAACTGTTGTCAAGGAATTATTGATTCTGTCCGAGGTTTCCTGGACTCCATGCCCCCCTCCCCCCTTCCCTTAGAGAGGGAAGGGATGCAAGTTCCACGCTTGGTATTCGGTCGTTTACACCATGAATTTTTTTTTTTTTGTGGTGTTTCCACTTTCCACTGGTATATGTTGACAAAATCGGAAATTCCGATTTGCAGAAGATGCTGGTGGGGTGCCTCACGCACTTCTAAAAAGAATTCTTGCCTTTCGCTGTGGTGATATTTGTGTTTACAATTTAATATTTTCTATAATATATATATATATATAGGTCAGACTGTAAACCACTTAAATATTTCAAAAACTACTGAACGTACGTAAAAAAGGACAACATTTTTGGAATCCTTGTCGAATTTTTGGTAAGAAAAGTGTAAAATATTTGAAAATAAATTTTAAAAAAATGTTTGTGTACGATGAGTGATGATCTAACAAACTTAATTCGACTTATTTAACCTGAACGACCGAAGATTGCCGTTGTATACAAGCCTAACTGATGTATTACACCTATATATATATATATATATATATATATATATATATATATATATATATATATATATATATATATATATATATATATATATATATATATATATATATATATATATATATATTTACAATTTTCTTAGTCATTAGCGAAATTTAAATTATTCCAATTTCGAAAAATTTATTTAAAAAAAGAGACATTGCCAGACGTACGATTCTCTCCAGCGTTATAAAAAAGTAAAATTTTCCAACGTGAAAAAAATTATTATAAGAAGTTATTTTTTATTTCCGAACTTTTCTTACCTAAAATTCGACAAGGATTCCAAAAATATAATCCTTTTTCACGTACGTTCAGTAGTTTTTGAAATATTTAAGTTGTTCAAAGTGCAGTCTGTTTATATATATATATATATATATATATATATATATATATATATATATATATATATATATATATATATATATATATATATATATATATATATATATATATATATATATATATATAACGTGTGTCTCCTTCAGATAAGAGACAGGTTCAGATTTTCACTAAACTTGTAGAAAATGTTTAAAATATTTTTAAAGAATGAAGTCAGTTTAAAAAAAAAAAAAAACAAGAAATAGCATTTAAACGTAATGAAATAGCAAAATTATAGTTCTGTAATGTTAAACTTCAGGATATTATTTTATACAAGTAATATATATCGTTCCTAGTTTTTCCGAGTTTAATAGTTGCATATTTTTTCCTTTTTTAAATGTTATATATATATATATATATATATATATATATATATATATATATATATATATATATATATATATATATATATATATATATATATATATATATATATATATATATATATATATATATATATATATATTTTTTTTTTTTTTTTTTTTTTTTTTTTTTATGTCTCCTCCGGTGGGCAAAGGCCAAGGCCTACCAATATCCACCGGAGCCGGGAAGCAATCAGATTCGGGGTCGCTAATGGCCGACGTGACCCGATACACGGCGTTTAAAAGTGTGCAAGTCAAAGGAAGTTGGGAAAACAGATAAAGGGAGTGTGTTCCAGACTTTACCAGTAGAGTACATGTAAGATTGAGCATAGCGGTTAAGTCTGGGGTCGGAGAGTTGGACAGAGAAAGGATGAGACTGTGTAGAAAGACGTGTCGCACGAGCCCTTCTCAGTGGAGGAGGTATGCGACGTGAGAGTTCAGAAGAGCAATGTCCATTGTAATAGCGATAGTATAGAGAGAGTGACGCAACAATTCGACGGGAAGAAAGAGATTGGAGAGAGTTTGTAAGAGCAGGAGAGTTGATAAGACGAAAAGCCCTAGACTCCACCTTTTCAAGATGAGCTGTATGTGTGGAACCACCCCAGATATGCGAGGCGTACTCCATACAGGGGCGAACAACACCCCTATACAGGGCAAGCAACTGGGGTGGCGTAAAAAAACTACGAAGGCGCCTCAGAACACCCAACCTCTTAGAAGCTTGTTTAGAGAAGAGAAATAATGTGATCTTTCCAAGAAAGATCACGAGAAAAAGAAACACCGAGAATATTGAGGACAGATGAAGGTTTGAGTTGAGTGTTTTCGAAGAAGATATCATAGTTGTGTGGAAGATTGTGTCGAGTAGAAAGATGGAGGAATTGAGTTTTTGAGGCATTGAAAACGACCATGTTTTCTCTGCCCCAATTTGAAATACGAGAAAGATCAGAGGTCAGTTGCTCCAAGGCAATCCTTCTTGCGTCTAATAACTGCTGTTGGGAGGGACGTCTTTCAAATTGAAAGGAATAATGAAGGGTGGAGTCATCGGCATAGGAGTGTATAGGAGACGAAGTAATAGAGAGAAGATCATTGATGAAAATTAGAAAAAGAGTTGGAGAAAGGACAGATCCTTGAGGAACACCACTATTTATAGTTTTATAGGAGGAACGGTGGCCGTCTACAACAGCTGCTATAGAACGACCAGAAAGGAAATTAGATAGGAGGTCACAGAGAGAAGGATAGATTCCGAAAGAGGGAAGTTTGGAAATCAAAGCTTTGTGCCAGACTCTATCGAAAGCTTTCGATATGTCTAGC
>SEYY01001000.1:70000-115243 GCA_009176605.1 Armadillidium nasatum
CCACTGGCCTTCCTGACGTTCATAGATTTCAGGATCCCATGCACCCGATCATGAGTAATTATAGGTAGAGGCATGGGACACCTGAGAGGAGAAGGAGTAGGAGGAGGGATGCCAGAATCGAGCAGGGTGGAATTAGATGAAAAAAGGAGGCCAAAGAGATTAGCCTTTTCAGAAGGAGTATTAGCCATAGAACCATCAGAGCGAATAAGAGGAGGAAAGGCAGATTTACAGAAGTTGTTAGAGATATTTTTGACAAGAGGCCAGAAATTTTTATCAGTAGGAGAGCCATGGAGGTCAGCGCACTTCCTTTTAATGAAAGTACGCTTAGTCCGTCGAAGAACATCCCTGCATCGATTCCGGGCTGAATGAAAATTAGCAAGAGTGATAGGAGAAGGAGAGTTTTTCCATTCGCGATAAGCATTGTCTCTCTCCCGGAGGGCAAGAGAACAATTACCATCGAACCAAGGATTTTGAGGAGAAAAAGATTTAGTTGAAGATGGAATGAATCTGCCCATCCCTTCAAGGATTACTGCCCCTACCTTTTCAGCAGAGACAGAAGCGTCCCCGAGACAAAGCAAGATTCACTCCAATGATAGTTAGCAAAGAAGCGGCGCATTGCCCCCCAATTAGCCCGATTAAAGTGCCAGAAAGTACGTTTAGGGCATGGTGGAGCTGTTGGAGAGAAAGCATTATAACTAAGAGCTATAAGATTATGGTCAGAGTTACCAATAGGAGGGAAAATGGTGTATTTATAACTAGAAGGAGTAGTGGTGAAGCATAAATCAAGTGTATTCAAGAATTATATATATATATATATATATATATATATATATATATATATATATATATATATATATATATATATATATATATATATATATATATATTATATATATATATATGATCGATTTGTCAATTATTTTACCATTTCGCTTTTAAGTTAAATCCTAGTGATTGTGTTTATCATCCGATTCTGAATTCTTGATTGTGATCAGTTATAATTCATTAATTAAGTATAAATGATGGAGTCGTATTTATATATCTAAGAACAACGAATTTTATATTTTTTGAACTCTCAGCATGAAACTGTAATGGTCTAGAATATCAAAATATACCAGAAAAATTGTATTCGATATTTATTTGAATGTAAAGTTAGACAAATTTTTTTTTTTCGATAGTCACACTTGCGTCGCACAAACTAATAAATCTACTTTACGAATTTTAAGATAATTGCAGAAACTAGTGGTTCCTTTATTTTCTGAAAAAAATTCGTATTCGTATCTACATGAAAAAATTTATATATATATATATATATATATATATATATATATATATATATATATATATATATATATATATATATATATATATATATATATATATATATATATATATATATATATATATATATATATATATATATATATATATATGTGTCTGCAAACTAAAATATTATTGTTCATTAGGGAAAAATAAAACATTTGATACAATTTATTTTTTATAAAAGTATATAATTTATTTTTTTGTAAAAATATAGTCAATGCCACATTTAAAATTTTATATCAAAAAAGAAATTTACATATATGTATATTTTTTTATTTAATTTCAGAGGCCGTGTATACCCACGCCAGTGGATCCAAACGACAAACCTCCAAGTTACGATCAAATTGTAAAATTAGATGGTTTACCGCCAGATTATTTTTCAGTTTTAGCAGCTAAGCCACCTAGGTATTTATTAAATAATATATTTTGACCCTAAATTTCTATTAATTTTATATTGAATATTTACAAATACATATTACTAAAATTTATTTATTTTTTCATTTATAACTAAAGGTATGAAGATATAGAAAAAGTATTGCCTGTGGCAATACCAATAGAAGACATTCCTACAGTTCATAGTCTTTGTCCATGTGAGGAATCCAGAAATTCAAATTTAAATGCTGCAACCTCTTCTTCGGTTTGCTCATTCGAATTAAATCAATGTTCAGTTTTCTTCAGTAGCTTTAAGTATACCAATAAATTCCGATGGAATTGCAGAATCCCCAAATTTATCAGAAAATGAAGATACGAAAGACGATTCCGATTATAGTTTGAGTGACAAAGATTCTTCTTTGGACAACACGTCGTCTTCGTCGTCAGAAAGCGAAATGAATTGAACAAATTAATTTTATATAATTAAATTTATTTTTATTTTTTTGAGCTGATGAGAGCTTTAATAATTAAAAAAAAATTATAGTAGTACTTTAGTTAATAATTTTTTGTTTTTTATTTATTATTTAAAGTTAATAAATTAAGTGATACAGTTTTATATATCTCTTATTTATTTGTCTCGGAAGAACCAAAGTTTAGGATAATCAGAAACTGCAGAGTGAGATTTTATTCTTTTTTTTGTTTTCACTCCAAAGAAACCAATTTCTCACACAAATTTTCAGGTCGATTGAAAATTAACTAATTTAAGAACTAAAAGTTTTAATTCCCTACCAAAATAAAGGGACCAAGTAATAGTAATACGTACGAGTATACAAATTTCTTTTTTGTCTTGTATATTTACTTTTGTTACAATAATTGTTCTTTTTTACAGTGTGTCATTTGTGAATGTGTATATACATATACATAGTTGTTTTTTCTTCATACTCTTATTCTGTAATATTAATTTTGTACGAGTTACAGTTTAAAAAAAAAAAAAAAAAAGGTGTTTTATTTTTAACCCGAAATATAATACAGGTCTTGTATAGATAAAATTTCGAACATCTATATTGTCTTAATGAAATAAAATGTAATTTTTAATTATTAAAGATTTCGTATTTAAAATAGTAACACCATTCAAGAGTTACATATCAAAATTTTAAGAAATCCTCTTATTTTAATGGAATAACCTAGTTCCTACAGGAAAAAAAAATTGGATAACTATCCCTATTTTCCTTTTTGTAAATAAATAATCTAATCAATTAAAGGTTTCACAATATTTATAAACCTTACAGTACCTAAGTGTGACTGTTTTCCATACATTCGGGAAAAGATGTTATTTAAATTTTAGCTTCATAAAAAATTTTTTTTGGCTATAAGTAAAGTTTTCCCATTGCTCTTAAAAACCTGTGTTTTCTCACTTTGGCAGCTTCACGCTGAATCTCTTCGTTATTATTGGAGTTGATTTCTAAAAGACCGATGATTTTCATCTGAAAAATAGGCAAGTCGTATTAATTAATAATATGCAGATCAATAACATTTCCATACGCCATCTTTGGATATCAACATTGTATTTTATATTTACTTTTAAAGTCTACACTCTAAAAAGTAGTTTTATACAAACCTATACTGAAGATTTATCAGAATTTTAAAACGTTAAAAAAAAAAAATGCTACTTACAACTTTGTCTTTCCTTTGTACTTCACCCTTTTTTTGATGCATATTAATAATAAATTCCATTAGTGTGACGTCAAAAAGACAATTATAATAAGCGTCCATTCCATCAATAGCATTCCTTTCCTGAATACACCGAATTCCAGTATTATAATCGATTGGTTCCAAAAATTGACAAAGAACTGCGGCCTAATGAAAGAACAAGAAAATAATTAGATAAATCGATACATGGAAATAATTTATATATAATATTATCCTGTAAAAAAAAAATTTCATTCGGGTATTTTAGGGCTGAATATTAGAACAAAAAAGTTTTCTTGTGAAAAACTATAAATGGTATTTTTGTTGGTTAACAAGATATATGAAATTAAGCCATAATAGTCACAAGTAAATGATAGGCATATTTTATAAAATGTATTGTATTTTAATAGGTTGACAGACATTCATTTTAAGGACTGCTTTCACTGAATAAATAATTTAGGTGAAGAAGTGAATAATGAATGTTTAGATATACAGAGTAACCCAAAGTAATAACGTTGCTAAAAAACAAAATAAGAAAAATGATAATTAATAACAACGAAGTAAAAACAAGAAGTTAAAGACATACTGAAATAAAAACCAACTTTGAAGGGATGAAACCTGCAGAAATTAAGTGATGTTAATGCACTAAAATATTTCTAATCAATCATCAAATAATTTAACTCTGATTTACAAACCTGAAATACGTTTTTTTTTTCACTTAGTAAGAACTTTTTTTTTACGAAATTGATATCAAAACTATTAAAATAGGCTGAAATATTGTTAGTGTAACAGGGTCTATTGATGTAAATAAAGAGGCCCTAAATGTAATTAAAATCAAAGGTTGGATTGATTACAAATTTGATTACAATTATATTAAAGAGAGAGAAATCAGAAAATACACTAAGAATTATGAATATAAAAGATGTTCTCCTAAATTCTTTCACTATTTGAAATGATCTTCCATCATTACATTAAATTAATATATATATATATATATATATATATATATATATATATATATATATATATATATATATATATATATATATATATATATATATATATATATATATATATATATTATATATATATATATATATATATATATATGCAATCTAAACAAACGTAAAAAAATAAAATAACGTCAAATAATTCTTTACTGGTTAAATGAACAAGTGTAAGTTACTGTAATATATGAAGAAAAAGTCTATTAAATATAGGTTCTCTCACCAACAAAAACTTAGTACGGATGTTAGTAGTTTCCAACTACTTAAATTATAATTAAAAGAAAAATGTCTCCTCCGAAAATAAAAATTTTTCGTGAAAAAAAATAAGCATAAAAAAATTAAAACAAAAGGGTTTTAAAAGTTTAACGAAAAAAAAAAAAAAAACAGTTAAAAACAGGGTGGCAACGAATTCAATTAGCAAAATATAAATACTTTAAATGAAAACGATGTGGCAAGAATATAAAGATTAAACAAAAAGTTCATAAACAACTTCATTCTGAAGTTATAAAATGAAACTTGATATTGCTGGGAAGAAGGATATGAAGTTTTAATCTATTTCTCTGTATTATAAAGCTTATTTTATCCTCTTTTTGGGGCTTTGCCAGTGAAGTGTGGTGATGGCTGTAAAAATTTCTAATGTCTTTAAAATTATTTTTTTTATATTACAATACGTATATTTATATTTACAATTATTACCTGTGTATACGAATCTAGAGCCATACAACATGATATCATTCTTCTAAGAACCACGTTGTCCATTGCATTCTGCTCAGGGTTGTTCGTATCATTCCGAAGATAATTGGTAGCAACAAAGATGGCGGTCAAGTAGTTCTGAATCGCTTTTCTAAACAACTTCTGATTGAACGCTAAATCTGCTTTTGTTAAAAACCATGATGAACATAACGAAATATTTGTCTGCAAACAAAATGGAAAAAAAAATTATATACTAAAGATACATTCGTATTCATTTTCAGAATCGACATATCCGTACCTTTCACTGTCATCAGCAGTACCTCTTAATTCTTTGCTCAGCTTTAATGCCCATTTTTCATTATCCCATTTACATATCGAACCCTTCCAATTACAAAACTTATAAATTCATTTATTCTTCGAAAACTGTTTAAATACCAATAAAAAAAAATCAAAATTATTTAAAGAGATAGTCTTCTATCATCTGAATATCTTCACGCTAAAATTCATTTCCATCTCCTGGACTAATTTTAACTACCTTACTTGTGTCTATGTGTGTAACTTGCATTTAATTTACAATTATTTAAATCAAATCAATAAACAAATCAAACACCTGATTTGTTATACTGGAGAAAACACATTAAACATTAAAAAAAACTATTACTACAACTACAGTTCTTTCAAGAATGGTAGAGTGACGTCTAACCACACAATCTCATTCTTTCTGTGTCCAACTATCTGACTCAAGACTTTCATGTATTCTACTGGTAAAGTCTGAGATATTTTTCTACTTCCTCCACTTCATTTAGCTTGCACACTTTCAAATGCGGTGTTTCGGGACAGGTCGTCTTTTAATTTTGAAAAGTAGGATGGTGAACCTTTGGCCTTTTTCCAACTGGTGTATCGTAAAGAACACACAGATCCAGCTTCAAATAAATAAATGCACCCTATTTCATAGCAATATAAATTTCTCTCTATGAATATCCTACTCAGAAGTTTTTAAATCTTTTTTTAATTAAATTAGCTCCGAAACTTTTCTTACCTTTCCCTTCAAAACTAACATTAATACTTTCCTCCTTAATTACTGCTACAAAATTCTATTCATAATGAAATTCCTTTTCTTTTATATATTTTTTGCAACACTCAACTACTTTGGGATTCTCTCATTGCATCAATTCTCAGAGACAGAATTTCTCTCCTTAGTTCACAATTCTCTCTCTCACATACATTCAACTTTATCATTTCCATTCTCTGCAACGTATTATCCAAGATACTTCTTCCCCTTCCCAACTTCTTCCTTCAAAAATCATTCATTAAATTCACTCATATTCAGTCCTTTATCACTTACAAATTTCACTTGTTGATTTCCCTCTCTCATACAATTGTCAGATATACTTAACATTCTTTAACATTCGTTCACTGCAATTTATTTTGCAAACATACTATGTTGAGTCAAAGTGTGCATGCATGAATCAATACACTAAAATATAAACTTACATGTGAGCCTGAAGAATAATACTTAGTTGTGTGATCGAGAACAGGAATTTAAGATTTCTACTAACGCTGAAGATTCAACTTCAAGAGACTTCATACTGTAAAATGATTAATAGATAAGTTATTCCATAATATTATTTAGGCAATGAGATCATGTAAAAATTATCTCGTTCCATCAAAATTTCTTACTTCCAAGTGTAGATACATTGACCATTAATTATAAACAACAAATATTAATTCAATGTTAGGTCATATTAGGATAAAGTAAATTACTCTGTAACCACCAATGATATATATATATATAATCAAAAACATACACCAGGGGAGGCCAAATTGTTTAATGTATTAACCACAAATGATAAAAGTTCAGATGCTTTGAGAGTCGCAGGGCATAAATTTATATAAATACATATTAAATACATTTCTATATATGAATTTATAAATGCATATTTTAAAAAAATTAAGATCATTATTTATCAGATTTCCACTTTGCAAAATTAGTCTTATTATAATCACATTTTTATAACGAAAATACAATACAAATATCAGGCTATTAAAGACGTTATTTACTACTTGTAGTGATCTTATGGGTCTCCAACTTGGCTGTAAGAAGTTTAAAATCTAGATGATATATTGTAAGAGCTGTAAGAATTAGCTTCGTCAGGTGTTGGTTCGTAATGATGGACAACTGCTTCGACTTCACAAACTTCATTACAGAGTACAGTGGTTTACTGTGCTGAAAATTGA
Source organism: Armadillidium nasatum (assembly GCA_009176605.1). NCBI lineage: Eukaryota > Metazoa > Arthropoda > Malacostraca > Isopoda > Armadillidiidae > Armadillidium > Armadillidium nasatum. Next base: position 77,323 of record SEYY01001000.1, read on the forward strand.
GATAATCGCACACTAGTTTTCTTTACTTCAGAATTTTTTAGTTTTGGAACTTGTTTCTAGAACTCAGTTGTAGACTGGATTTTATGAGGTCGTCTTTAGACCCTGGTCCTCCTGTAACATTATTCAATAGTTCAATGTCTGCACCGGACTCACCTTCCGTAGGTAACGTATGTCTTTTTATTATGGCTCGATTCTTGCTCTGGATTAGAGTCGAAATCTCTAGAACATTCAAATTCTCTAGAATTTTTCACCAGTAGCATGTGGTTCGCTAGCAAGGGTAGGCCAACCCTTTATATATATATATATATATATATATATATATATATATATATATATATATATATATATATATATATATATATATATATATATATATATATATATATATATATATATATATATATATATATATATATATATATATATATATATATATATATATAATATATATATATATAGCTTAACATACCAACTATACTTGGAGGGCCACATCTGGGTATGGTCAAGATGTAGAGAGGTTGAAGAATCTGTATCACACATGTTGAACAAGTGTCCGAGGAGAGAAATGATTACGGATAGACAGAGAGGCTCCTTAATGCCCTCAATTATGTCCAAAAACTGTGAACGGGTCAAAAGACCTGATAATACGAATAAAAACGATACACAAATGCAAAACTCTATACTTGAAAACAAAACAAAGAAAATGTAATGGAAAATTCAAATACAGTAAACATCAAAATTAAATATAAACCTACTTTGGTCTCTGCGCAAACTTCGCCCAACAACAATATCGGCCACTGAAAATAAGAAATTACAATCAGTGAGGTTTTATGTTTGTTACAAAATCCTAATGAAATATTCTGAGCATAAATCTAATCCGAACTGGAATGCTATGCAAATATTCATCGAATGATAGTCTTTCATAAGACTAAGTTACTTATATCTACAACCATAATTTTTTATGAAAACAATCTTGTATTAACCAGTAACAGCCTAAGTAAACACCCAAGCTTTACAAAAATTATTAATCAATTTATTCTTATTCGGAAATTTTAAGCCCTTATGGTATTTGTTCCCAATTAATTTATTGGTAAGACATTCTAGAAAGTATAGATGAAACAATGAAATTATTTAATTCTTAATTCTACAGAGGGTTAAATCATTTCTGAACTGGAAGTATGGAGATAGAATAGACAAGATATGATCTCTCACACTCTCACTGACTATCTTCAATAATAATAATAATTTATTCGTGAGACATTCTAGAAAGCATAGATGAAACAATGAAATTATTTCATTCTTAATTCTACAGAGGGTAAAATCATTTCTGAATTGGGAGTATGGAGAAAGAATAGACAAGATATAAAGTTTGTTTAATTCGAGAAAAAGAAAGAGAAGTAATAAAATATATTCCCGAACATTTCGAAAGCTTTCGAACATGTCCGGTACAACTATATAATTTCCAAACTCTTCTCATTTTATCTGTTAACTTTATAACAGCTCTTATAGACGGACACTTCATCCTTAAATTAGTAGGTCTTCAAGATTTTATGCTTTATGCTATACCTTACACATCTGCTTTTCTTTATTGATCTACCTGTCACTTCATTACCCCTCAACTCAAGTTTTTTCCCTTCATTACTCTTTTCACATAGCAAATTATCCTTCACAACTCTCAAATATCTAATGCTAGAAAAGGTAGTGTTTGGGTAAATGACCTATGAACTCTATCTCTAGCTGATTTTTTTTTATCCCGCCAAACTTAATTCCTTCACCAATATAATTAACTTATTTTTCCATATAATTATACCATCTTCGAAAAAAAATACAATTCAAACCTTCCCCAATCCTTAATATTTCTTTCATTTGAAATCTTTATCTGAAGGCTCACATTGTTTCTCTCTCTAAAACCTCTAAGAGAAGGTTAAGTTGTATAGAATGTCATTCGAATTTTATCGCGCAACCAAAACTTTTTGTTCTTATCTGATTAGAGGTGTTGTCTGTCCTTGTATGGAGTGTACACCATATATCTGGGCTAGCTACACTCACACGTTTCTTCAAAGCTTTTCACTATATGATCTCCCACACTCTCACTGACTATCTTCAATTTCTGTAGGATCATTCTCCTTATATATTACTACAGACACTGCTCTTCTAAATTCTCATATCGCAAACCTACTTAACACTTTCGTGTATTTCATCATATCCACAAAGGCAAGATAAAATATATATATATATATATATATATATATATATATATATATATATATATATATATATATATATATATATATATATATATATATATATATATATATATATATATATATATATATATATATATATATATATATATATATATATATATATATATATATATATATATATATATATATATATATATATATATATATATATATATATATATTCCCCTCATTGTGCGTTCAACATTACAAATAATATATGCACATCGATAGTTTCTATTTATCCATATAGAAAGCCAATATCTAAAACCTAAAAAGATAAAAAAGTCGAAAATGTAATTGATGTTTAAGATATTTTTAAAAAAATTTACAACAATACCTATTTCAAATAATTCATGCCAGGACTGCTTGTGGGGAAGTTTTGTCTGAAGCGCCTGAGCAGTAGCTGCGAGAGGTTTCAGGAAAAAAATAAAATTATAATGAGATGTAATCGGACCCAAATTGCCAAGTATGAAAGCCCAATCCTGAGCGTTTAGTAGCAACATAACGCACCTAAAAAAAAAGTAATCAAATATATTCACAAAAAAAATCAATTAATAAAATTGAAAAAAAATATGCAACAAAATTTAATGAATCCATAAAAAAATTCAAAATAAAAGCCCAAAGAGAAGAAAACAAACAATTCTATCTCTCTAAAATAGAAGAAATATAACTCACCAATAAGTGATATTATTCCAAGGGACGATCAATTCCCTATTACCACCTCCACCACCAGCAAGGGCAGCCAAACACTGTTTCGATTCAATAGTCAAATTTCTGATTTCATTTTCTATTATATATATATATATATATATATATATATATATATATATATATATATATATATATATATATATATATATATATATATATATATATATATATATATATATATATATATATATATATATATATATATATATATATATATATATATATATATGCCATTCCAAGAAACACTGAAAGAGACTCACCGAACAAAATAAACTACGAGATTATTAATACATTTAATTAAATACAGATAAATTTTAAGATTAAAATTTTTTTAAATTTTTTTTTTTTTTTCAAAATATTTTTAAAAAAAAAAAAAAAATAAAATTTTTTTTTTTTTACCTTCGACGCAAGGAAGTTTGTTTATCTGTTGCTGAATTTTGGTTGTCAAAATCATCCATTTGAACATCTTACAAATCCGTTGATTCTCTTTGCTAACCAAACGCGTAGCGAGGTTCATAGCTTCATTCAACAAGTCTAAAGCTCCAGAGAATGACTAAAAAAATGCATAATATATATATATATATATATATATATATATATATATATATATATATATATATATATATATATATATATATATATATATATATATATATATATATATATATATATATATATATATATATATATATATATATACCCACACAGGGCACACATACCTAGTGCTTAGGTTATAAATAAGCCCATTTTTGCATTTTGTGAGGTATAAGATATTTATTATACTATCGAGTAGTTTAAAAAAAAAAAATCATGCCAAACTCATATACTTCATAGAAATAACATGATAAATAAGGAATTTACTACAATATAATAATAATAATAATAATAATAATAATAATATTAATAATAAGAATAATAATAATAACTTCTAAAATATTATTACTATTATTATTTAGACAGCAGTACATGAATGAAAAGAAACATAGGAAAATAAAGATGTAAGTACCTTGACAAGAGTTAGCTCGTGAGACTTTGCAATGTAAATCAACACCAGAGACTTGTGAGGATCTGGAACTAATTTCATCACTGTATTCCTAACTGGTATTGGTATTATATTATCCTCTCTCCACTGAAATGAAAATTTCATTATATATATATATATATATATATATATATATATATATATATATATATATATATATATATATATATATATATATATATATATATATATATATATATATATATATATATATATATATATATATATATATATATATATATATATATATATATATATATATATATATATAGCCGAGTCCATTTTTAGGACCAAGTCCAAATTCACATTTTATGTCAGTTCAGAGTCTGAGTCACAGTTCAAGACCAAGTTATTGCAAATCCTATTGTAATAATAATAATAATATAATCTAATATTAATAATAATAATAATAATATATAATAATGATAATGATAATAATAATAATATTCAATTTTTAAAATCACAAGGACAAATTAAAATTTATGTTGTACATATAAAATTTTGTTCAACTAGAAAATTAACAATGAAATAAAAATATTGCAACATATATGATAATATACAAATGAATTAAAATTAATTTCCCCCTAATCCTTTCAATTAATAAAAGAAAAATGTAGGTACAACTACATGTAACTACATCATTGTCGAAACAAAATGTAGGTACAACTAAATCTAACTAAGTCATTGCCTAAACAAAATGTAGGTACAACTATATCATTGTAGAAAAAAATGTAGAGTCCTTCGAGGAATGGTATCCACTATTACAAAATTTTCTTGTTCTATGAGGCTGACTGTGCACTTTGGTTTTGTTTAAATAAATCTTCAGGTTTCTGTATATACAATTTAAGAAGATTTATATCCACTAGTGAAATGATTAGACAAATAGTTTAAAGTTTTCGGTTACCAAAATCAATTTTGTCTAAATGATCCAACTTATGTTACCGTCAAAGAGAAGAAATCCAAATGCGCAGTTTCACAAATAATTTTTAAGTTATATTTTAATTGACAGTTAACTTGAATTGCAAATGTTACATACATTAAAGAAGAAACCCATAATATTTATTAAATATTTTGGTATTAAGAATTGGGGATCTGACAGATGAATTTTACTGAATTACATTATTAAGAAAAAAAATAAAAAACACTACATTATGAAGATTTAATTTTGACTTCCTCTCAAACTTTAATGCACAATACTTGATCAGTGATAAAACCAAATAATTAAGACTAGCTGTTGGAGTTTTCTGCTGTAGAAAAGTAGACTACTTAAAAACTTATTATATTATTAACAATAAGGGATAATGTGTGAGTATAAATATATATTGCAAGTGCAGTAGTACAGTATTAAAATATGATCATATAAAAAAAAAAGTTTCATTAAATATTTTATAGATGATTCTTCCATGTTCAATGACTAATCTTGTATAGGACTATAGGTAGCTTGAAAAATTTTTTTTTTAAGACTTACTTTTCCCTCAAATGGTTACCCTCCCTAACTTATAATAATAACCTCGATAATGCTTAGAAAAATTTCGGACACTTATTGCTGCTGGACACCCTTAAATGTACGGGTATATATATATATATATATATATATATATATATATATATATATATATATATATATATATATATATATATATATATATATATATATATATATATATATATATATATATATATATATATATATATATATATATATATATATATATATTGAAATGAAACACGACCCCTCAAACTTATATCAGGTGATATTAAAACCGAACGTGATTGGTCAATTCGAAAGGAGTGAGGGCGTAAGGAGGAAGGCAGAAGAGATAGTTAGTGAGGCCATGACTACGTGCCTAGGAAGGTGCATTGAAACACCGCTATCCAAAAGAAAGCAAAAGGCTTGTTATAAAGGGAATGAAGTGGGTTTGAAGTGCTTTAGATTCAATACTTATGTAGTGAATGCTCATAAACTGTAGAATTTATGATTATTAACCTTGCCTATGATTATTATAAACATAATAAGTGAGCAAAGCTATTCTTAACCCTATACTTCTTAATATACCGTGCAATTGCATTGCAATTGCATATATATATATATATATATATATATATATATATATATATATATATATATATATATATATATATATATATATATATATATATATATATATATATATATATATATATATATATATATATATATATATATATATATATATATATATATATATATATATATATATATATATATATATATATATATATATATATATATATATATATATATATATATATATCCTTACTTTACAATTGAGATCCATAGTGTCGAATTTGGTTTGAGTAGCTCGCAGAGGCTTTGCAGTTAAATAAAGCTTGAAGGTCTTTTCTAAAAGAACAGGATCATACGAGTGGTTCAAATCCCATATTAAATCATTGATATTGTTTAGATCTCCTGTAAAATTTATATATATATATATATATATATATATATATATATATATATATATATATATATATATATATATATATATATATATATATATATATATATATATATATATATATATATATATATATATATATGAGAAACATGTGTGGTTTTTGGACACAATTATATAAATGTACAAGAAAGTATTTAACATATATGCACAACGTTAAAAAAAAATAAGGTATTTATAATTAGAATTAAATACTCAACAGTAATAAAAGTTTTCAAAGATGTAAGGAGAACAACTATTTGAATCCTTATGTAGCCAAACATATTACTAATATTATTGCAGCAGTTACTGTACCTGTGATGAGTGTTAATTTAGTTTCCTAATTCATACAAAATAGGAAGCTCCACCTACAGAACTCCACAGAATTCCCGGCTGGGTTAAATTTGTGGTTTACGAATCATGAAAAACCTGAACAAATCTTAATACAGATTTGATAAAAAAAATCTTATACAATGTTAATTAATTTGGTAAGGAATTCATTAAGAAAAGAATGTGGCGTACAGAAGATGGCAGGGTTCAAATACATTCTTTTTAAAGTCTGCTTGCGTTATGAGAAATCAAACACTAACTACAAACAGGAAATGATAAAATCAAATAATACAGGAAGAAAAAATTAAATATATAATAATAATAATGATAATTCAGAAGAACTTACCTGAGATAAAATTTGAAAAACTGATGTTAAAAAGACAATGTTAAGAGGAAATCTGATAGAAACTGTTAATGTTTCATTTTAACATTTAATAGTTAAATAAAAATGATGTGTATTATAATAAACTAAGATATAATTAAATGAAAATGAAGAAGTCAGTCACTATTAGAGATTACTACAAAAAAACACAGTTACTAGATCACGTCATCCACAAATGCTTATGGCAATTTTTTAAGATCCACTTCTTAATTAAAACTAGTTGTATTTTATTTGTTTATTAGTTATAATTAGTTGTATTTTATTTGTATTTGTATTTTAGTTATAATTAGTTGTATTTTATTCTCATTACTATATCTACTGATAGTTATTATTAGTTGTATTTTCTTATCATTACTATTTCTTATTTCTATTTCTACTGCTTGTTATAATTAGTTGTATTTTATTTTCATTACTGTTCCTACAGTAAGATCTATTGAAATTAACTGACCTCCTAGTGATACGTCGAAGGCTTTCTTTATCTCTTTGGCACTTTTATTTTCGGCACCAGGCCACAAGGCTACGATCTCTTCGTGAGTAAAGATACTAGCTAGTGGAGCGCAAGTCATTACTTGAGATACCAAAGGTTCCCTCTGGCCTTCACACAGTGCTAAAGTTTCCACAAAAGTTCGAACACGCTGACGCTGAACTGCGCTGTACTGGGTAGCTTTAGATCCTAGAAGCTAATAATAATAATAATAATAATAATAAACATGAAGCTTGCATAAAAACAATATAATATCCAGAGCCACTTTTCAATTTAACTTCTCCCATTATTGTGTAACTTACAACTCCTGCATTACTTTATTATTCTGATATTCCACATTCTTTTTAAAGTATTTTATAAAATCCAAATGTCTACCAATACCAATACTTTTTCCCGAATTTGAATTTTCAAACAGAAAGCCAACCTATTTCACCACTTCATGACAAAATGCTCACTTCTGCGTTACTAAATATATCTTATTCCTATGCAGAGGTAAAAGAATCCATAATAAGAACCACTAAATCTTCTTGTAGAATATTTTAAAATAAAATTCTGTATCATCTTAATTTAAAAGAATCATATTTAAAATTACAAGTATATTCACTAATTTTTATTTTCAATCAATCATACATTAACTGTTCAATACTGTTTACATCTCAAAATAAAGAGTAAAATGGCGGCTGATATAAAGTATGGTTTAAAATTACATCTTTCCCAATTACCTCAAAAGTTTTCAGTCATAAAATACAAACCAATGCAAACACTATCTTATATAATGCTAAAAATTAAAAATTAATCAATGCGCATGTAATATTTTCACCAGAAAAAAAACTATGAAAAATATATTTAATCAATTATTTGTCAATCTCTGCTTTTCTCTACACTCTTTACAACCTTTAATTAAAAAAATTGGGTGTTAAATCATGCAGGGAAAATTTTTATATTAGAAATCCCTAAGTATATATATATATATATATATATATATATATATATATATATATATATATATATATATATATATATATATATATATATATATATATATATATATATATATATATATATATATATATATATATATATATATATATATATATATATATATATATATATATATATATATATATATATATATATATATATATATATATATATATATATATATATATATATATATATATATATATATATATATATATATATATATATATATATATATATATATATATATATATATATATATATATATATATATATATATATATATATATATATATATATATATATATATATATATATATATAGTATATATATAAATAATAATCCCACTAATGAGTAATGCACATTCTTATTAATATGGTTTTGACAATAATCTGCACAACTTCCTCCACATTTTCCTACAAATGCAAGAGATTATTCTGAAAACCTACATAACTATTTCAATATTTAAAAATAATAATAATAATAATAATAATAATAATAATAATAATAATAATAATAATAATAATAATAATGCACATACTTGAACCAAATATTGAGTCCCTTCTTTCCCAGCTTGGAGGAGGTAAATAGGGTAGTTATTATCCCAACATCTTCCTTCCAGAACATCACCAATAGTATTTAAAGTTTGAACCTATAATAATAATAATAATAATAATAATAATAATAATAATAATAATAATAATAATAATAATCAGGGCAGTGGATTCTTTAATTAAATATAATGGCAATTCAACTCTATCTAGCTTTACGGCCCAGACAATAATAATAATAATAACAATAATAATAATAATAATAATAATAATAATAATAATAATAATAATAATAATAATAATAATATAACGTACGTGAAATAAAAACCCTTCTGACAGTTTCTCGTGCTTGGTCATGAGATCCAACTGCAGAGACTGACGAAGGTAAAAGGGAATTTGTGTATTTAGATTATCTTCCGTTAGAATCTCAATCAGGCCCTGAAAGAAGGATGATGATGATGATGATGATAATAATAATAATAATAATAATAATAATAATAAAATAATAATAATAATAATAATAATAATAATAATAATAATAATAATAATAATAATAATAATAATAATAATAATAATAATAATAATAATAGGATTTTTCTAATAATAAAAATAATAAAAAAAAAAAAAAAAAAAAAAAAAAAAAAAATATCTGTATATATATATATATATATATATATATATATATATATATATATATATATATATATATATATATATATATATATATATATATATATATATATATATATATATATATATATATATATATATATATATATATATATATTTTTTTTTTTTTTTTTACACACAAAAAAAAAAGGATTATGACGAGTCTACATTGTAGAGTAAGGAGCCTGTGCACTCGAAGTTTACCAAAAAGTTATGCAACATAAATGAATTCAAATGACAATTTACTCCTTTCTTATATTTAATTTACCAAAATTTCACGGAAATTTAATATAATAAAGAAAATAAAAACACACACACACACCTCAAAGTTATTGGAAAGACAGTGAATGAATCGATCGTAAAGTGATCGTTTAGCTACAGGCGTAGCTCTTCCACATATGGTGGAACAACTTCTATAAAAGCCTCTAAGTTTCTCTTCTTCTAAGTGACAAAATTCGGGCGAAGACCCCAACTCGGGTATTAATTGTTGAGCTTCTGTAAAATGGTGAAGGGCTTCACTAAATCTTTCCTGAAGGAAATGGAAGTTACCTAGGTCGAAATGAATCTGGAATAAGATTGAAACGTTCATTTCAGATACAGATAAAATAGGAACCTAAAACAGGCTTAAAGCAATTATGTTATTTTACAAAATCCATAAGTTATTACCCTACATTAGTCAACAGGATAAATAAAATGTTCATAATACTTTGGTAATAATTACCTGATACTTAAACTGCTCGTCAGGTACTAAAGTGCATCGATTCCAATAATGGGGGCATTCTTTTGGGTCATTTTTAATGGGAGAAAAAGACTGTAAAACTGGAGCTCTAACCTGAAATAAAATACACATTCATAAACCCTTAAAATATACGAAGATAAGAGTGTTGTTGCAATAAGAATTTGATAGTATTAGACATATATGAAAATAAAATAGTTTTATAAGAATGCATTCCAATTTCAATCAACAACAAAAAAATACTGTTAACACTTCACCTCCCCTGAAGTTAACAACTGCTCTAATATTCGAACAGATACTTCAGACCCTCTTTCTAGGACAGATATGATGCCATCGTAAACTTCTCGAGATTCCTGCATTGGATCTTGTTGTCCTGGTCTATAATAAAAAATAAAATTAAACTCTTCTAATAGAATAGATTGGAAATATTCTGAAAATATTAATGCGCGTCAATCTACAGAAATATAATTTCAACTATTTACAAACCACAAAATATTAAAAATTTCTAAAATAGCAAATTTATATTTTTGAATGCTACTAACAAATTTACCAAAGAGAAAAGGGGGAGAACTCTTTTAACTCACATAGTAACATTTGAAATCCTTATAGGTTTAGAAGGTAACTTTGCTTTCACTAAAGTTGATAACGCGTATCGGTGATATAATGAAATACTGAATAACTGATACGGTAACAGCGGTCCGGTGTCAAGTGTTGCGTGAGAGGCTGGGTTAGAATATTCTTCCATTGTTTCGTGGAGCAATGCAACGACCAATGAATCTTGAATATGAAGAGGCAGTCTATAACAGAATGAGAAATTGATTAAAAATGCAAAACCGTGATACGAATTCATTTTTATTTACTTACATTTTAAATGCAACCAACTAATTCCATAACATGATTAATTCTAAATTAATCTGAAGAATTAATTTTCGTATAAGAATTGACCAATTTTAAGTGAATTAGAAAAATTTAAATCAAATAATTATATTTAAATGAGTTCTGAAAAAATGAACTTTTAAGGCCACTAAAAAAATATATAATATTAATCACAAAACTATTCTTCAGATTAAACAGATTGAGTTTTTCAACACTCAAATTTTGAATTTACTTAAAATTAGCTTCACTTTTTTTCTAAAGTAACATTACTATTCTAAAAATTGTTTTTAAAAAATATTACCAGCAACCACAAATATAACGACAATAAAGTTTGATAACTAATGCTAATTCCAGGTCTCCTATCATAAAAGGTCTTCAATAAAGAGTTTTATTTAATAATAATTTATACACAAATTCAATTATTATTATTAAATTTACAGAATTTACAAAATATTTTAAATACGCACTCATTTCTCTGGAAGACGAACTAATAAAAAATCACCAGGCATCAAAAATATGATACTGCCGATATAAAATGTATATTACAAAAGATACTAACAATTTATTACACAATTTCCATCAGGCACGGTGTCTTGCAATTTAAGACCTTTGATTGCTAATCAATACATCCACTGTGTTATAGCTTCAAACACGGTATGAGCTACAACATTCAGAATTATAAGAGAAAAGTGTTCAATATATATATATATATATATATATATATATATATATATATATATATATATATATATATATATATATATATATATATATATATATATATATATATATATATATATATATATATATATATATATATATATATATATATATATATATATATATATATATATATATATATATATATATATATATATATATATCTGGCTTAGGTTAAGAAGTTGTTTGACCTTGTATATCGATATTTTTATATCAATATTTTGAAATTTCCGTCTATCAGATAGGCCTGTATCACACGGTAAACTTCGGTCGTTCAGGTTATGATAAGTCGAACTAAGTAATAATAATAGTAATAATAAATAATAATAATATTAATAGGCATAAATGAAATGAAAGCTAAATAATAATAATGCAAATGTCAAAAAATTTGCATTGATATATCGATGTTTCCATATATCGAAGGTCAGACAACTTCTTAACCTTTACAATATAATTAATATAATTAATAAATTGACTATAATTAATAAATTGTTGTCTATTGCAGTGAATTTGATTGCCTTGTAATTCTTATGTATAAGGTAATCATAGTGGAAGCTGAAATATTGAACTAGGTCACCTTAAGCAAAAGTATAATTACAACTCCTCATACCTTCCCATATATATATATATATATATATATATATATATATATATATATATATATATATATATATATATATATATATATATATATATATATATATATATATATATATATATATATATATATATATATATATATATATATATATATACCTTTGCTGAAATAAATTAAGGTCCCAGTACAAATGAGCTGCAACTTGTAAAGGTAAAACAGTAAGAACATGCTTCATTTTGTCCGTTATTCTTTGTGTGGTTGAATCCAGTAATTCACTCTGCAATATATATATATATATATATATATATATATATATATATATATATATATATATATATATATATATATATATATATATATATATATATATATATATATATATATATATATATATATATATGAAATAGTAGATGTATTAGCTTGAGGAAGAAAAACTTTATTACATCTAGTAATGCAACTGAGAAACCAGCTTGTATTTTTAACAGAGACATGTAATTGATATTGAAATTCTGACTACTCTGATTCCACAATTTTGAATTTTAAAAAATCAATGAAATTTATAAATTATGTAAAATAAAATAAAAATTTATATACATTTTAATTTAAAAGTTTAGGTATGTAAGAGCAGATACTATATAAAAAAAGTACACATGACAGATAATAAACTGATTATATATATATATATATATATATATATATATATATATATATATATATATATATATATATATATATATATATATATATATATATATATATATATATATATATATATATATATATATATATATATATATATTATATATTAATTTTATTTTTTCAATCACTGCAGTTTCTTTATAGTGCAGATTATTAATTTTAAAATTTGTAATTTTTTTATAATAGGTGAAAAATGTAAGCATACTTCACGCTCAGAGTCTGTATTTTATGATAATTGCACTAGACACACATTGTTTACTATTCAGTATTCAACTAGCCACGCTACATTTAAATTGTATTTAATCATATTCAATTTTTTAAAATTATGATCACCCTTTTTTGGTATGAAGAGAAGAGGCCAAAGAAGAAACCAGTGCAAACTTTAATATTGCAAGATTTCAGTAACAAAAAAATGAAATCTTTAAATATTTCTATGCAATAACAAAAGCTTTTAAATTTATTTGCATTTTATTATTCATTTCGAGCATGGAAATTATCATTAATACAGACATTAAAAATTGAAAAAATGCTGAAAAAAAAAAAAATTTGGAACAAATTACCAATTTTCCTATAGCTTACATTCCTATATATATAGTGCATTTTCAGTGTGAGAACTTATTGGAACCAATTAGCCGTACTATGCGAGGTATATATATATATATATATATATATATATATATATATATATATATATATATATATATATATATATATATATATATATATATATATATATATATATATATATATATATATATATATATATATATATATATATATATATATATATATATATATATATATATATATATATATATATATATATATATATATATATATATATATATATATATATATATATATATATATATTAGCCACAGCTCACCACCAAACTACGGCTATACTGAATCAAAAATAGCTTCTACACAAAACAGAAGGAATGTTCGGAATGAAAGAGTTAAATCTTAAAGAACAGATTTTGTGATCTGAGGAAAGTAAAGATGTTTACACTATTAAAAGAGATGATTCCAACAAGATGTAAGGAAGGGGACCGCGATAAGGTATTGATGGTAAATAAAGAAAGAACTTATGTCTGAGGGCTGTGATAACTGCACAATCAATAAAAATATGGTGAACTCTAAGAGAATAACAGCAGCAAAAATGACAGAATGATGGGTTCTCTTCTGCCATATATACATTTGTAAGTTCTGTACATGTAAAAATTCATATTCATAAAATAGATCAAAATTTTATTATAAAACTAACAAATCTTGTATGTGAAAATTTTGGAATTTTACTGAGGATCAATAAATTTTTTGAAATTAGATAAAACCTTGAAATTTGAAAATTAGAGACTCCATTCCACACGTATCCATGTATCAATGTGTATTAATTTTACACGAATTATTCTCTTTATATACTCATCTTTATTTTCTAAAAAATGGATACCTAGATTATAATATTTTAAATATTATTACACAATTATTAAAATATTAAAAATATGATTCCTTACAGATTAAGTAAAGAATTTTTTGACCCATTGATGCCTTTTTACTGATACTGATATCAAAGAATTTATATAATACTATTATTTATCTAAAATATTTAAAGAAAGTTTGCTTTTTAAAATTTTCTGTATATATGGTATAACTTGAAAAGGTTAGTAACTCATGAATAGAATCTAAAAATATCAGAATGAAATTTGAAAAAAAAAAAAAAATAAATAAATTATAGTACAAACAAAATCAAAAATTACTATAATACTTCTTGGATACATAATTTTTCATTTTCACCTTTTCAATTTTATTTTAGTTTCAGATATCCTTATCTAAATTTTTCATTTAACAATGCTCTCCAAAAGCTAAATGATAAACAAAATGTCTTTGTAGAATAATTACTTTAATTGTTGGTATCATTTATAATTACATTTTATATTTTAATGTTTAACAATCTTAATTTAAAGAAATATATATCAATATACTAACATGTAAGGGGAAGTACTTCTTCCAGTTCATCATATAACTAATTTCTTTTTCATAATAATTTAAAAATCACATACTTCTCATTTCCATAAACACAACCTTTTGATTTTAATTAAGATTAAGAGATGGAGGAACCTTTTTACATTGAAACGACACTCGACAAAGGACTGGCCTTTGAAGGTTGAGGTTACATAATATATATTAATACAGAAGATTATTTAAAACTTTGTAATATTAACTTTTTTATTATACTACTACTTATTTAAATTGAAATAACTCTTTAAATGAAAAGATTATGAAAACTAGAGTTATCTTTGACACTACTTGAAACCACTTTTTAAAATAACTCAATGATTTATTTAAAATTTATTCGAATATCTAATTTTAATAAGAAAACATAAATTTTACATATGTCAGATACTGTAAGTCTCAACTAAGATTCTGAAAGGTACCATGTGGCCACAGCTTTCCAGTAATAATAATAATACAATTACCTCATTAGCGGCTGCAGAATTTTCATTTCTTTTCATTCCATTGTATATAAACTGAACAATCAAATCAATTGGAGTTGGGTCTGAAAAGAATTTTAAGGGTTTACCATATTGCTTGAAATATATTAAGAGGCTTTTAACATGTACTTCATCCACATTCAAACTCAAATTAAATAAATATTCTTAACATAATTCTCAAAGGAAAAACTTTATCATCAAAATTATTGTAAACCAGTACTTAAAATTATTATTATACATGTACACGCAATTTTAATTTGTCAAAATATTTGTTAAATCAAAGAAGAAAATCTAATTCTAAATCTAACTCCAAATCTGTCAATAGAATGGTATCCTATTAATGAAATCATCATATATAATTTTAAATATAACACAATCTTATCTGTGGGAGAATATATTGTCATCAAAAGTTAATGACCAAAATTAAAAATATTTTCCATTGTTGTCCAGAGGCTTTCTAACAATAGCATTCTAAATATAAATAGGGTTCACAGTTTCACAAGGCCCCAAAATATCCTCTAAAAATAAAATTTCAACCCATTAACACATTTTTTTATTTTTTGGTCATGAAATTTATAAGGGTTATCAAGAGTGAAAAATTTTCAGGCTCTCCCAAATTTGACAGTTATAAATAATAATAATAATAATAATAATAATAATAATAATAATAAAAATAATAATAAAAATAATAATAATAATAATAATTTATGACATTTTGATTATATTATGGTGAAAATGTTCATAGTTTGGACTCAATAATGTTATTTTAAGCGATCAAGGTTATTGATTTATACAATAAAATGTTTCATGAAATACAAAATGTGGAGAAAAACTTAAATATTTAAAATTTATACTATAGATTTAAAATATTTCTCACATTGTCTATATTTATTAACATATAAGTAAAAACTAATGAGGAAAATTTCTTAAAATTTTCAAGTTCAAATATTTTACTAAAGTTTGAAGCAAATTTTACCTGGATTTTCAATTTTTAAATGTTCTTCTAACCGAGAAGGATTCAACATAAACTCAAACCATGCCACAGGATCTTTGTCAACCTCCATTATGGTCAATGAAATAGTTCCTTTGATACTTCACGATAAAAATTAGATGATTACTAAATAGCTATAATTAATTACTAACTTTTTTTTTTTTCTTTTTTTTTGTATTAAAATTATATTTAACATTTTAATACTGAAAAAATAAAATATATACATAAAAAAATCTTCATATTTAATTTTAATATTATTACATAAGAAAATGAATGCTCAAATAACTTGAAAGCATTTTTTAAATTATTTTAATAGAATTTATAGTTATATAGTGACTCAAAATATTTCTTAACCAATAGACATTATGAATACAAATTATATGAAATTAATTAAGAACATCCTAATGGAGTGCACTAGACAAATTACTGGGTGTTCCACCCCTTGTAGATATATATATTCATGTCATGAATTTTTTTTTTTTCTTTTTGCTTAGCATGCCAAAACAAAACATGGTAAGCTATATGGTCTATGCACATAAAAAAAATATATATAATAGTTTTGAAAAAACTGACCTATAGGGTGTTCCAATTTTGAGATTCTGTTACTTATATAGTTCAATCCAAGCAACTTCCTTCTAATAGGCAAAGGCATGATATTGGCTTCTACTTCTAGGAAATCAACTCTAGTGCACTTCAATGCACCTATAGCCTGTCGTATTCCCTGATTCTGAATTTTATCCAAAGTATTTGAATAACTCTCAGAGAAAGCATCATATATAAAACTAGCATAATCAATTTTTGAATGGACAATAGTCCTATACAAGTACAATAAAATTTCTCTATCTACACCCCAAATGTTGCTACTAAGGTACCTTAAAAGAGTTAATGCTTTCACACTTTTTTGTTTTAATTATTCTGTGTGTCTCCTCCAAGTCAATCTACTATCCAATATTAGTTCCAAAAACCTATGACTATGTGCATAGGCTATTTCAAAATCACAGAGTTTCAAAGAACGTGGGCTTTCATATGGTCTTTTAGTAAAAATCATGGCCCTGGTTTTAGTAGAAGAAAAATTTAATCCCATGTCTCTGACCAACTTCTCACATCCTCAAGAGCACATTGCATTATACACTCTGCCTCATCCAAATCAGGGTCTGACACCCACAAAGCACAATCATCAGCGTACATAGAGTACCTAATTTTTTTTGTTACAATCTTTAAAAATGTCATTTATCATAATAGAAAAAAGAGTAGGGCTTAATATACTTCCATAGGGAATGCCAAACTCAACAGAAAAAAGCTCAGAAGTCACATTCTCTATTTGAACCTGTATTTTTCTATCTTGAAGAAAATTTCTAATAAATATTGGAAGATTTCCTCTCAGCCCCATATATTGTGCAGTTTCAATAATAATCCATTAACCCAAACAGTATCATAAGCCTTCTGTATATGCAGAAAAACTCAAATCATATATTCATTCCTAATGAAAGTTTCCTGTATGTCACATTCTATAAACATTAAATTTTCAACTGTAGAGAAATATTTCTTAAAACCACTCTGTGATGAAGACAAAATCTTATGTTCCTCCAAAAATTTTGTAAGCCTCATCAAAATCATTCTTTCCATAATCTTGCATAAACAACTAGTTAATGCAATTGGCCTATATGAAGAAGCAATCAGTGAGGGTCTTTTCCTGGTTTCAAAACTGGAATTAATATAGATATACACCAATCTTCAGGAAATGCACCCTTAATCCATACCAGATTAAAGAACTTCAGTAATTCTATTTTATTATTATCAGTTAAATGTTGAATGAAAGGATATATAACCATATCTTTACCTGGTGAAGAATTTCATTTTATTAATGATATTGCCAATTCAAGTTCACTCATTGTGAATGCTGTATTATACCAACTTGGAAAATCCTCTTCAAAATGTAATCTCTCAAACTCTGCTTCAACCATATGAAATACAAATGGTTCCCTATGTGATTGTACATTACTAATCTTAGCAAAAGCATAAGCCAATTCATTTCCCACCTTTATTGGTTCCTTAACCACATCAAGAACTTTCTTCAAGATATAATATCACTGATGAATTTCTACTGACATTAGTTTTTAAAAACTTCACTTTTCCCATACTTGCGAAGTTGTGTACTATTTGTAATAGACATCAAATATGATCTTCGAAAAGATTTTTTAGCCTTTTTAATCACGTACCTTGATTTTGCACTCGCTCTTTGATAAGATATTTTATTCTGTAAAGTTGGATGATTTTTAAAAATTCTAAAGTTGTTTTTGTTGTCTCTAACTGCCTTTTTACAGTCTTCGTTCCACCATGATTTATATTTCCCAATCTTCACATTTGAAGAACATTAAGTCGTTTGTATATATTTAAAATAAAGTGGTGCTAGTATGGACCCATGTGGAACGCTGGTTTTAATTGTGTGTTAGAAAGTATATCACCCAACTTCGCATTTTGTTTTCTTCCATTGTGGTAAATTTAAAGCACTGCAATTTTAATTGATCGAAACCCTGTCTGTATAGTTGGGTTAATAGTACATCATGGTCTATTGTAAACATCATGGTCTAGTAACAGAAGGTCAGACGAGTCTTTATTTTCCAAATTTTTACAAAGTGTTTCGCTCAGACAGAAAAGCGCGTCCGAAGTTGAAAGCCCTATTCTGAAACCAAACTAGAAATCGCTAAGTAATGAGTTTGAGGTGAAATATTCTGTCAGATGCTCAAATATTATTTTTTCGAATATTTTGCTAATCGTCTGTGTGTCGGGTATAAGTCTATGGTTTTTAAGGAAGGAGTGATAGTCTCTCTTAAAGATAGAAGTAACGCTGGAAATTTTAAGAGTAGATGGGAAGACACCTAAAAGGATTGAAGCATTGAATAAATGAGATATGGGGCAGAAATGATGTCTGCAATGAGCTTGTATTCGAGGTTTGAGACACTCAAGATATCACATTTCTTTTTTTATTTTTAGGCCAGTAATTATATTTAGAACATCTAAAGGAGTAATATTTTCAAATGAAGATTGTGAGTTAAACTGAAATGAAAATGCTTGAAAGTTAAATGAATCTGCGATTTTCATTTGGTCTTTTGGGACTTTATTATTTATTTATAGTTAGTTTATAATGTGGGTATGCAATCTGTTTTTATTGATTAAATTGTTTATGAGGTTCCATGTTGCTTTGAATTATTGTTTTTTTCACAGAACTTATGAGTGTAATATTTTTTTTTAATAGCAATTTTAAATGATTGCTATAATTGTTAAATAAATTAAGAGACAATTCCCATTAGTAATTACGGTAGAGTTTGTGCTCTTTATTTATTGAATTTAGTAATCCTTATGTTAACCATAGATTTTTTATTCTTTAACAGCCTAACTGTTTGGTTTAAATTTGAAAGATCTCTTGATAACATCTATATATTTGATTGATAGAAGTGTTGAATCTTGAGCATATGTCTATATATTCTTTGTTTACATAAGAAAAGTCAATTTCTTTTATTTTTTCTATGAATATACTATTTGTTGTTTTATTTTCTACTCTGTATTTTATTGTTGTTAGGTTTTTGTTTTTATTCAATAATATTATTCCTTGCATTGTACAAGGCAAGGAAAATGATCTGTGAGGTCAGTCTTGATGATAAAAGATTTCAAATTACAATTTAAATTTTCCAAAATATGATGTAATAGAGTGAGATTTCTGCTTTCATTGCTGTTAGGCCTAGTGGGCTGTGCAATATAATTTATAAATCAGTGCGATGTCATGAGGTTCTACTAAGGTATCCCTCCTAATGAGGGATTCTTGCTCAGAATATCTGTATTAAAGTCTACAGCAATCAAAACATTTGAATCATTCAAATGGGTTTGAATTAAAGTATTCTGCGAGTTCATACAATCAATTCTTAAATAATAATAATAATAATAATAATAATAATAATAATAATAATAATAATAATAATAATAATAATAATAATAATAATAATAATAATAATAATAATAATAATAATAATAATAATAATAATAATAATAATAATAATAATAATAATAATAATAATAATAATAATAATAATAATAATAATAATAATAATAATAATAATAATAATAATAATAATAATAATAATAATAATAATAATAATAATAATAATAATAATATATAATAAATTATTATTATTACTATTATTATTATTATTATTATTATTATTATTATTATTATAAAAAAAATAAATTAATTAATTAAAATAATCTTCCAGTCAAGTTACAGGCTTGAAAAGGACATTGGCCCTCCTAACCGCTTTAAAGTTGTCTTGTCTTTACGTCTTTCATCTTCAGGGAAGTTAAGGTGTGATGTCAGGAGAATGGCATTGGTGAAACTAAAGTAGAGACGTATCTCAATGTTTCAGGTAAGCATTTATTTTTGTGCATTGGATGTAATTAATACTACTACTACTAATAATAATAATAATAACAATAATAAAAATAATAATAATAATAATAATAATAATAATAATAATAATAATAATAATAATAATAATAATAATAATAATAATAATAATAATAATAAAAATAATTTTAAATGATAAAAATTAAGATTTATTTAGAATTTTTTAAGAGGTAATTAAATTTGGTTTATTTATGAGGAAAAATAGCATATATATATATATATATATATATATATATATATATATATATATATATATATATATATATATATATATATATATATATATATATATATATCCACTCTACTTTGACTGCATTTAGGCCTAACGAAATCTAGACCGGAAGTCGATCTTAGGATCTTTCGTGAGGCTTTTTGACCGGAATTAGACCGAAAGTTAATCTCTAAGCTCTTTCTTGAAGTTTTGTGACCGGAATTAGAAAGGAATTTGCCCCTCAAGCTCTTTCCTGAGCCCTTTTAGAGTGGAATTCTACAGAAACGAATCACCTGGGAATCGAACGAGAGCCACTGCAACATCCTGCAATGGGTTTCGGAACACGGAGATTTCTGAAGAAGGGAGGAACGGAGTCCCCATTCATAGAAAGGTTTCGGAACACGGAGGTTCCTGAAGAGAGGGGGGAACGGAGTCCCCCTAGTAGAAGGGTTTCGGAACTTGGAGGTTCCTCGAAGAGGGTGCGCGTCTCGGATCCGTATAAATTCGAAGATTGATTTTTTGACGAAAAATCAATGTACAGAGTGTATGAGAGAAAATCTACGGAGACAGAGGCCATGTTTTCAGAAAAATCCGTGACACGCACCTTCTCGAGTAACCTCCGAGTTCCGAAACCCTTCTACGAGGGGACTCCGTTTTCCCCCTCTCTTCAGGAACCTCAGTGTTTCGAAACCTTTCTATGAAGGGGGACTCCGTTCCTCCCTTCTTCAGAAATCCTCCGTGTTCCGAAACCCATTGCAGGATGTTGCAGCGGCTCTCGTTCGATTCCCAGGTGATTCGTTTCTGAGGAATTCCACTCTAAAAGGGCTCAGGAAAGAGCTTGAGGGGCGAATTCCTTTCTAATTCCGGTCAAAAAGTCTCAGGAAAGAGCTTAGAGATCAACTTCCGGTCTAGTTCCGGTTAAAAAGCCTCAGGAAAGATCCTGAGACAGATTTCCGGTCTAGATTTCGTTAGGCCTAATTGCAGTCAAAGTAGAGTGGTATACTACTATATATATATATATATATATATATATATATATATATATATATATATATATATATATATATATATATATATATATATATATATATATATATATATATATATATATATATATATATATATATATATATATATATATATATATATATATATATATATATATATATATATATATATATATATATATATATATATATATATATATATATATATATATATATATATATATATATATATATATATATATATATATATATATATATATATATATATATATATATATATATATATATATATATATATATATATATATATATATATATATATATATATATATATATATATATATATATATATATATATATATATATATATATATATATATATATATATATATATATATATATATATATATATATATATATATATATATATATATATATATATATATATATATATATATATATATATATATATATATATATATATATATATATATATATATATGAGAAATGCTTTTGGGATGATCCTAAGAAAATTAGATGCCATAATTGCAAAAGAAATTTTAGCAAGTCAATCGAAAACCTATCTTTAAAGAGATGAAACTTTGAACTTCCATTTTTAATTACAACCTAATAACAACTTTATATAGTTTGCCTGTTTCACAGTTAATCCCAAGAATGTGGACAGCAACCACTCTTTTCTATAAACCCCATAAGTCTCTGGCTGCTGCTTTTTCTATCCTTTTCTATTAGCACTTCATCCTTACACTTTTAAACTAATGTCATTGTTAGAACGTGTTATATTCTTCCCCTCTCCATTATTAACCTTGTAATGGAAACAAGCATATCATATCCTTCCCCAAATTTAATTAAAAAAAACGGGTTCTTTTTTACTATGAATACCTCATATTTCTCTTAATCTCTTCAAGATGCCGATGCCCACTTCTGGCAATAAACGTTAAAAAAATAGAAGAAATTAAAAATAAAATAAAAGAATTAAAACCCAAGGCATCTCTTATATTCGCCCCTAATCTAATTAACCGATTTCTCCATAAGACCCTACTTTTACCGATGAGTAAGAATATTTAATAAAAGTAATTCACCTATAACAACTTTATATAGTTTGCCTGTTTAACAGTTAATCCCAAGAATGTGGACAGCAAACTCTCTTTTCTATAAACCCTGTAAGTCTTTGGCTGCTCCTTTTTCTGTTCTTTTCTATGAGCACTTCATCTTACACTTTTAAATCAATATCTTTGTTAGAACGTGTTATATTCTTCTCCTCTCCTTATTAATCTTGTAATGGAAACAAGCATATCATATCCTTCCCCAAATTTAATTAAAAAAAAACGGTTTTTTTTACTATGAATACCTCATATTTCTCTTAATCTCTTCAAGATGCCGATGCCGACTTCTGGCAATAAACGAAAAAAAAAGAAATAAAATTAAAAAAATAAAATAAATAAAACTATAGGCATCTCTTATATTCACCCCTAATCTAATTAATTGATTTCTCCATAAGACCCTACTTTTACCGATGAGTAAGTATTTATAATAAAAGTAATTCCTACAGATCATTCGGCACCTTTTCTGGTAATGGTTCGCACAGAAAATGCTCTTGTAAACCTGACCAGTCCAGGAACATTGGAAACAATCAATGCAACGGAAGGGGACAACATCAATATTGCATGTTTTGCTCTTGATAATTTATACCATTATGCTTTCCTTTAATTATTCAGGTATGTAAACTTCTTTAATATAGTGATAGACATCTACTGAGATTCCGGATGGGATTTTTCATATTGTGCAAGTGTGAGAGCAGATAAAATATATGAATGCCAAACGTTATTGGATTGTACTCGGAAGCGAATCATATATGTTATTTATTTATGTTAAATCATTATATTTTTGAAATCATTATTTTTATGTACTGTATGTGTGAATTAATATTCAGTGTGAGTCGAGAGGAAATCACCAAACACCGGGAGTGTATTCTGCACATACTTCAAATGTTTGACTAAAAAAAAAACCTAAAAGTTGTAATTCGATTTTCATTTGTTTTCCTATTACAGCGTTCTAAAGGTTAAAATTTAAGCAGGCAATCAACTAAACTAGCCTATGGCAAACACCAAAAAATATAATTTGTCAATTAACCCATTGTTAGTTGTGAATTATTTTGTGTGATAACCGCATAAAAGTTATTAACAATACCACACGTCTATTTAAATCTGAAATATGCAAATATAACGTTGGCTTATGGTTTTGAAAAGGGCATGCTACAGCTGCTCTTGAGTAGTACCTCCAACCGTGTTTGTATTGTGTAATTTCAGATCAAAACGCATTTATTAAAAGTTTCAACACAATATGTGCGACCAGTTCATTATTCAGTGAGCAAATCACATCAGAACGTGTCTACAGACAAATGTAAATGAATTTGAAGTGATATTTGATTTAGTGAAACAGAGTACTACGACTTGCTTATGAAGAGTTACAGTTCAACTTAAAATTCCTCAAAAAAGAGTGATCCGTACATTGCAATGAGAGTTCTTATATCCATACGTGTGCAGCACCTATATCCTGGAGACAATGCTAGACACATGCTATTTTGTTAACGAATAATCGCTAATCGTCATTTGGTTTATTGCATGTTTTTTACTGATGAAGCAATATGCATTCGCGACGGCATCGAAAATATCTGCAACTCATATCGATGATCAAAGGAAAATACACATGGACGGAAATAGTGAAAACAAATTATCAGCAACGTTTTCAATTCACTTGTGGTGTGATTTTGTTGATAGTCATTAAATTGGCCTTTCATTTTTGAGAATCTCCTAGCAGGAGAATATTATTTGGAATTCTTGCAAAATGAGTTACAAGGTCTGTAAAGATGTTCGTTTAAACATATGAATTGCTATGTTCTATCAACTATATGGAGCTCATCTACATTTTGCTCGCCATGTCAAACAATATTGTATTTAAATGGAACTTATCCTGAATGATAGACTGGTCGAGGTAAGCCTATTAGTTAAACGCTAAAGTTTGATACCTTACACCATTGGATTTTTTTTTATTGGGCTGGTTGAAAGTGAGGTATTCAAATGTAAGGTGAACAATCGAGGTGCAATAATTCTCTAAATTTTAAATGCTGCAACTCACATAAAAAAGCGAGAAGGACTTAGGAGAGCAGCAAATACTATTCTAAGACTATCCAAAAAACTCATAAACGTAGTACCTTCGATAATTTATTGTAAAATAAACATACTTTTTAAATAAACTTGTGTTAGCTTCCTTGAACATACAAAAATCTTTGAAACGCTGTAATTCGGCAACAAATGAAAATCAAATTACAACTTTTGTGGTTTTTTGGTCATAATTGTGTAGAATACACTCCGGAAGTTTAGTGCTTTCCTCGCTATTTTTTTCACCTCTGGTGAGCAAAGGCCAGAGGCCTACTAAAATCACCACCAGAGTTAGGGAGAAAGACGGAAGCCTGGTCAAATTAAAGGCCGACATGACCTGATACATGACGTTTGAAGGTGTGTAAGTCATAGGAAGTTGGAAAAATAGAAGAAAGGAGTGTGTCCCAGACTTTACCTGTAGAGTACATGTAGTACAGAGCATAGCGGTTAAGTTTGAGGTCAGAGAGTTGGACAGAAAAAGGATGAGACTGTGTAGAAAGTCGAGTCGCACGAGCCCTTCTCAGTGGAGGAGGTATGCGACGAGAGAGTTCAGAAGAGCAGTGTCCATTGTTATAGCGATAATATAGAGAGAGTATCTCAACAATTCGACGGGCAGAAAGAGATTGAAGAGAGTTAGTAAGAGCAGGAGAGTTAATGAGACGAAACTCCACCTTCTCTAGGAGAGCTGTATGTGTGGAACCACCCCAGATGTGAGAAGCATACTCCATACGGGGGGAACAACACCCCTATACAGAGCAAGCAACTGGGGTGGAGTGAAGAAATACTGAAGGCGCCTCAGAACACCTAGCCTCTTAGAAGCTTGTTTAAGAAAGAGAGGTAATGTGATCTTTCCAAGAAAGATCACGAGAAAAGGAAACATCGAGAATATTAAGAGTAGATGAAGGTCGGAGTTGAGTGTTTTCGAAGAAAATATCATAGTTGTGTTGAAGATTTTGTCGGGTAGAGAGATGGAGAAATTGGGTTTTGGTGAAATTGAATACAACCATGTTCTCTCTACCCTGTATATTCGTTTTTTTTATGTATGTATAAATGCATTTATATCTTTATGCGTACGTACGTATGTATTTTATTATTATTATTATTATTATTATTATTATTATTATTATTATTATTATTATTATTATTATTATTATTATTATTATTGTTATTATTATTATTGTTATTATTATTATTATTATTATTATTATTATTATTATTATTATTATTATTATTATTATTATTATTATTACTATTATTTTTATTATTATTATTATTAATGGTGTTATTAATTTTTGTAGGCAAAACTATTATATGCAACACAAAACTTTCTTCAGGGAGGTGTATAAATATAACAAACATCTCCCTTAGAAGGGATTGGTTCTTCGAATGCTTAGCCCTAGCTCTCAACACGAACATCATCGAGAAGATATCTTTCCGGATCGATGTAGTTGGTAATGTTAATTTTATTGTCTTAATTCAATAAAGGTAAAAAGAAGGAGACTAAGGTAAGTTATAAGTAATAATTATTGGAGATACAAGTAAGCCTATGGTAAAATGTGGTTGGTTAAATGTAAAAAAAAAATTGAAAAATAATGATAATTTAATTAAAGGAAAAGTAAATATATCGAAATGTAGAAAGGAAAATGTAAATATAGAGACATGATATTATAACAGTATATTAATATAATAATAAAAAAAAAAAAAAATAAATATATATATATATATATATTATATATTATATATATTATATATATATATATATATATATATATATATATATATATATATATATATATATATATATATATATATATATATATATATATATATATATATATATATATATATATATATATATATATATATATATATATATATATATATATATATATATATATATATATATATATATATATATATATATATATATATATATATATATATATATATATATATATATATATACTACATTCAACAAGGATTAGTAAGGATATTGTGATTTTACTTCTTTCTTTAGGCTTGTTTTATTAGCATCTGCAAGCCTTTTTCTGTGTTCAGCAACAATTTGTAAAAATGTTTTCCTTTTTCATTTTTGGTTAAAAGGTTTTGGTAATCCTGTATAGTATCTTTCGTCTCTCAGCTGAATCGTTTACAACTACAATGCTTCTCAATATCTCCAGCTCACGTTGGAAATTTTTATCATCTTGCCATGTTGAGGGATTCTTTTTATGGAAATTTGTGTTGACTGCAAATCTTGAGAAAATTTAGATTCTTCTGGAATGAAGTAGAAAAATCTTTCTCTTTTAAACTATTGAGATCTTCAACTTGACAATGTGTCGTTTTATTCAATTCCCATAAATGTTGTCATCTGTTGTTGATATGGGCAGGATCCATTTTCAAGACTTTTTTTTATTATTTGAGCTATTGAGCTGAAATTTACAATGTATATGCTTTTTTTCCCGCTAAAAACAAACGATTTCTGACGTTTTTCTGAGTCTCTAAAGGTTTAGCAGTTATAGGGGGTCAAAATTCAAAAAGAGATTAATTAGAAGTGGTAAAATAGTGGTCAGAATGATCCAAAAACTCCCCTGTACATTCTTAGCCCCAATCTCTACAATATTAACAGAGAACATTTGGGAATAGTCAGGTTGGTGTTAGATTTTAGGAAGTCAAATTTTTTTTTGAAAAAAAGCCTGTATTGAATGTTTTTGAAAATTGAATATTGTTTAGAGAAGGGATAGATCTAAAACTTTTATTTAAGACACTTTTAAAAACTAATTGTTTGATTCGAGATACAGCCTCTCAAAATTTGGAAAACTTGAAATTTCGTCGAAAATTTGGCCATTTTCGATAAGCTGTATCTCGAATCAGACAAATCGGTTTTAAAAGTGTTTTAAAAAAAGTTTTAGATCTATCCCCCCTCTAATAAACCTAAAAAAAAAGAATTCCAATCAAGATTTTTTTTTTTACAAATATTTTTGTCCGAAGGTGGGAATTTTTCAAATTTGAAAAAAAAAAAAATTTCGACACCTTGTCAAGTAAGGGCATATAACCTGTTTTCTGTTATGCACACATCAAAACTCTGTAAGAAGTTTTTATAGCCAATAGATTTTTGAAATATACACACCAAATTTCAGACCAAAATAATATTTTTTTGCGTCCTCACGGTAGATTTAAACTTACCTTAAATTTAAAAAATTTCTACTAAACTTTAAATCGGTCGTAAAAGCGTTAGGAATGGAGTTTTTTCGTCGGGAAAAAAGCTATATGTACTGAAATTTTCAGGAGAATCGGATGAAAATTTTTTGTTTTCAACATTGGATCCTTCCCTTATCATTGTAGCCATTTTTTTACTTAATATATATTGGTACATCATCATCAAAGAATGCGAATGCAGTGGTTTCTGCCTCTAAATACCATAAGTGGATTGCAAATTTTTTTTTTGCGCTAGCACTTCTAATATCTTGATCAAAATCCTTATACGCGAATAATTTTAAAAATTGCAATCGTGTTATGAAGTTTTAACACACAGTGGTGCAATAAACCAAACTATCAAATAGAGAGTGATAAGAAAATACTTATTCTTCTGATCGAATCGCTCTTTTTTTTGGTCAATGTAAATTGATCTTTGGCTCCCAGCTGCAGGAATGAGATACGATATTCCTCGTCGTTGAGAACTGCTGAGAAAGATCAATGACAATTCTAATATTTCCTGATAATCATTTTTTTGCTTCTTCTGACTTAACTGCTTTTCTAAGAATTTTAACATACTTCCACGAACATCCTCGCTACAAACTTTTGTCCCACAGCGATATTTTTTCCTGTTTATGGTAGACCAAGCTTACCTAAGTCTTTTTAAACAAATTTATATCCGGTACAGAACTTAATCCCGTTAAAAGATCAAAATAACTTTCCAACACTAATTCAAAGATGTGATATCGAGATGTTAGGTAGAACAAATTCCAATCAAACATTCTCTCAATATTTATGTAGGAACCATTTATTCTGCTGGTGTTGCTTGCTGTTGTGTCAAAACACAGTGTCTCCATCTTTTGATCTATATTCCAATTTGTCACTTCTTGAAAAACGGCTATGGCTTGCTCTTCTCCTGTAGATGCGGAAATTTCACGTATTCCTAATAACTGTACTTTGCATCAAAAGTTACAAGTATTGAAAGTTTATCTTCTTTTTCTACACCACATAATCCTGGAAGAAGTTTTCTATCCCGGGTCATCTTGCCTCACCCTCAAGCGTGGTCGGAAGAAATCCTTGGAGGTTGTTCTTGTGAATTAATATTCATAAGCCTCCTCTTTGGATTTCTCTTTTGAACCGCCATTAGCGAAGAGGTAAAATTCTATGCTTTTGTACTATAAGTCCCGGGTTCGATTCCCCTATAGCAAACTTTAAACTTTGACGTTTAATGAAAAAGTTTAGTCTGCGAGAGTGTTTAGCAGACTGTAACTAACATTTACTATATATATATATTATATATATATATATATATATATATATATATATATATATATATATATATATATATATATATATATATATATATATATATATATATATATATATATATATATATATATATATATATATATATATATATATATATATATATATATATATATATATATATATATATATATATATATATATATATATATATATATATATATATATATATATATATATATATATATATATATATATATATATATATATATATATATATATATATAGGTAAGTCACAGGATTAAACTTATCCTTTGGAGACAGTGTTCCCAACATTAATTCCTTATTTCTACCATAGTTAAATGTACGAATTTATATTTTAATATAAATTTCGTTATTTATGATTACCAGATACAAACTGTTTTATTTTTATTGTGATGAATAATCTTTATTAGTATTGGTTACTCTCTTTAATATTAGGACATAAGTACAATCTCTAAAAAGGGGTTCATTTTCGTATAAATAGCAAAAGCCTTTATTATTAAATACAAAACTGCTGTTGAATTAAAGTCATTGGATTAGAAAAAGGTCTAAAAGGGACAATCACTTCTTTGAAGTCTAAAAAGATGAAAGGAATTTAAAAATTTTGATAGCAGTCTTTACCTTTTCCTTGAAGTTACCACACTTTCTTTTAAAATTCAAAGGTGGCATCGCATCAGAACGGAATGATGACTATAAATGAAATGGAAAATTCTGTTTATGTTGTTTTAAAAGTTTTTGATCTGACAGTTATTTCGTAAAATTTTAATAAAGTATTAAATTTTTTTTAGAAAACATTATATTTATATTACAAAATAAATGTGTTAATTCTACTCTTACTTCCAAGTTATTTATGCCTAAAATATAAATTCCGTAATTAGCAATTTTGATATCTGCTTTCGCTGAGCTTAATTCTAAGAATATTTATGATCCTAAAGTGACTTTGAAATCTTAACACTCTGAACTTTTTTGTTTAAACTCTGATTCATTCAATTATATTCGAATTTACGTTAAATCGGAAGATTTGGAAACTTTTTAATTCTTTTAATCCAACCTCAGATGATCAGGTCACTAGCATGACTTTTGTTAGAAATGCTTGATTGGTGATTTCCTTTCCTTCCTCTCTTGACTTATTTTTCTCTCAACTTCAGCATTTCTCTTGATTTTGACTTTAGCAATGGGCATATGGAAAGTTTTCGATTGATTCCATCATAAAGTTTTGATTTTCAAATTTTTTTCTTTCTGTATTTGTTCTTCTCTCAACAACTATTTCTGTAATTTTCTGACCTTTAAGTTGTATTGTTTTTAAAGAAGTTTGTAAAAAAATTTAAAATTATATTCAACAAATTATATTTTTAAATTAACTTCACTTATTGAAATATAATTAAAATATTTTTTGTATGGAAAATAAAAAAAAAAAATTTTTTTATGTGCAACATGATTAATGGGAATTATTTAACATTTATGTCAACTTTTAATCGTCCATTCTTTTTCTTAGAAAAAATGGCTCCTTGGGTTCTGTCAAGTTCCAATGTGTCTTTGAAAGGGACGGAAATAAGAGTGAAGTTACATTTCCAATTTTCTATTGCCTGTTATGTAGAAGGGAGACCTAAACCCAAGATTACGTGGTTAAAGGTATGTTTATAAGGGTCATTCAATTCCTAATATATGAATGGGAAAGTAACCCTTTTCTATAAAACTAATCTTCTAACTTCTTACTAGATCTTTTCTAAGTTTTTAGTAAGTCTTTTGCTACAAGACTAGATTTCCGAGGCAAGACACAAACTCGGATTTGCTAGGCCGTCTATTACAATTATAAAATAATCATTAAACTTTTTAAGGACGGTGAAAATATTGACGAAATTATTGAAAATAATGACGAGATTTCCTTGAGAGATGATAACCAAATTCTTGAATTCAAATTTGCAACAAAGAAATATGAAGGAAAATATGAATGCAACGTCGAGAATAGGGTCGGACATATACAGCATTTTGCAAATGTCATTATCGAAGGTATTATTATTATTATTATTATTATTATTATTATTATTATTATTATTATTATTATTATTATTATTATTATTATTATTATTATATTATTATTATTATTATTATTATTATTATTATTATTATTATTATTATTATTATTATTGTTATTATTATTATTATTATTATTATTATTATTATTATTATTATTATTATTATTATTATTATTATTATTATTATTATTATTATTATTATTATTATTATTATTATTATTATTATTATTATTATTATTATTATTATTATTATTATTATTATTATTATTATTATTATTATTATTAAGTTGGATAATTTTATATCATATTATTCTTCAGACGTAGCATTGGCTCCCTCAGATACGAAGTTGGTTATTACTATCGTGAGCATCATTGTCCTCATTTTATCCTCCTTAGTGATTATCTTTGTCATTAGAAACAAGAAGAATAAGAATAAGCGTAATGATATGCTTCAATTAGAATTATTCTTTTTTCGGGAAGGAAATGTTGGTAAATTGAACAAGGAATGTACGATAGAAGAACAAGGCAGAGATGCTTCCATATGACCATGCTTTTGAAATAGAAAGAGAAAATATTACTCTAGGTTAGTTTTGAGCTAAATTTATTTACATTCATAATAATAATAATAATAATAATAATAATAATAATAATAATAATAATAATAATAATAATAATAATAATAATAATAATAATGATAATTAATGTAATAATGGTACTTATTTAAATATGAAATTCGATTTTTTTTATAAAGTGCAAGTTTTCTAATCGTTAGGAAAGCAATTGGGTGCTGGAGCCTTTGGAAGAGTGTTGCTGGCTCAAGTAAAAGGTTTGAATGGAAAAGAATCACCAACACGTGTGGCACTCAAGATGTGTAAATTTGAACATGATAAGGCGCACCTTCGAGCCCTAATAATGGAACTAAAGATAATGATTCATTTGGGTAAACACTTGAATATTGTAAACCTCTTGGGAGCTCACACTTCAAATATTGACAAAGGTTAGTAAATAAAAGCATTTTTCATTTGAATAAATACATGAATATTGTTAAACTTATTGAATCCCGTAATTTAAATATAGACAAGAGTAAGTCAAACACCCAAAGTCATAATTCATTTTTGCAATTATTAGAATTTTTTGAACTTTACTAAGATTCAAACTCAAATATATATAGAAAGCGATAACTCAAGGTTACATAATCGTAATTCAAGTAGGCAAGCTTTTTAAACACTGTGAATCGTATTGGAGTTCAATACGTAAATATGAACAAGGAAGCTAAAGTTCCATAATCATGATAAAATTGGGCAAACACTTGAACAGTGAGAACCTTATTGGAGCTCACACTTCAAACATGGACAATGATAAACCTTCTGACATTTGGTGCTATTATTAAAAAAAAATAGATTCAGATAGTTAAATAATAATTTTCATATATTTTCAAGGAGAATTATGGATACTTGTGGAATATTGTAAATATGGAAACCTTTTGAAGTTCATCCAGAGAGGTAAGGCTCAATTCATTAACCAAATCGACCCTTTCACAAGTGAAATCGATGTAGGAAGAACATCTCCATTCCCAAATGATCCTTTGTCACTAACGTCTCTTGGATGCACTATCGAGTACGTGTTATTTTTAAAAAAATATAATTGCTTTCGTTGTTGTTTTTGTGTTGTTGTATTTATTTTTGATGATGTTGAAATAGTAGTAGTAGTATTTTAAATAGCCGTAGTATTTTTTTTGTTTAGAAGTACTACTAGTTATATTAATTGGCGAATTAGTAGTTATTGTCTTTGTTGTAATATCAATGGTAGTTTTTGCTGCTGCAGTAATAGTGGTAATAGTTTAATTTATTGTTGTAAAGATCATAGAAGTTATTTTCATTAAAAGAGTAGTAGTATCTTATGCTGTAATAGTAGAAGTTGTTGTAAATTTAACAGTAGTAGTTTAGTTTTAGATTCTTTAGGTTTAAGGAAAGAGTGTTTTAGTGGGTTCACCAATAACAATTCTTATATTTTTCTAATGTTTTAAATTTGCATTGATGAGGTTTGATTTACTTTTATGTGATTTAGCACAAAGATCTTTTAACACTTTAATTAATTAACAAAATTATGTTCAAGAAGTTTATTTGCTGATTACTAGTGAAGGTGCATCATCAGTTTCTAAGATAAGTATTTGCCGAAGTTTATTTTTTACTTCCTAATATCTATTTTAAATCTTTTTCTTAATTTTAAGACTTTAAATAGGTTTTTATTTATTTAATATAGGTTTTATTTCTGTCTTAGTTTTAGTTGCAAATTTATGTTCCTATTTTTAATTTTATCTGATTACATTTACTGAAATGATGGGTTTGTAGTGTCGTTCGCTTTTTTTAGACTTTATTTATGTCAATGGCTTTTTTCTAATTTTAATTTAATAGAATACCACCTGTCTAACTCTAACTCAAAGCTTTTGTTCCAATCTGAGATTCAACCAAAGATTCATTCCCTTAACTCTTTTAAAATATGTAACTATGTTTTATATTATGATTTTACAGTATAAAAACTGACTCTCTATATTTAGAGATATTGTTTCTGCTTCTGTTCTATTATAGCAGATTTTCAAGCAATAATTTTTTAGTATCTTACTACTTCTCAAGAAACTCTTACATCTCATCTAAATTCTGGTCTTATTTTAATTTTATTGGGTTGAGGTCCCTTACTATCGTTCTTGGAAGGAGGAGGCTAAATCATTCAACTTTCTTAACGATCTAAAGCAACAGATTAGAGAACCTATGCGTATTTCTGATTGCATAAAAAAGTTTTTGAACAATTTCGATTTAAGCTTAACAACTAGCCCCTCTCTATGTAAATAATGCCTCTTTTTTTTCTATCGGTAAATATGATAAATACCTAATATTTCTTAATTTTAAAGATTTCTCTTCAAAAACTCAATTTTATCGTAAGGGTATCTTCTTGCCTTTGATCGAGCTGAATGAAAAGTATTGCATTACTTCTACGTTAACTATAACTGAAAAGACTGCTTTGACTGCATGTGCTTTAGTTTCTGAGGAAAATTTAGTGATTATAATTACTGATGGAATAAATAGGTTCATTCCTTCTTAATTTAAATCTTTTTCTCTTCAAAATCTATAGTTCCATCATGTTTACTCTTAGCATCCAATCTAGAGGAAAGTTTTTCGAGTTTGGTAAATTTCTCGTATTACTATCACTTTCGCTAACATCTTAAACAAATTCTGTAAATTTGCTTTTTCTCCTCTCTTTCTCTCTGATGGTTCTGTTGATAATATTTCGAGAAAATCCCATTTCCTTTTTTCAGTGTTCGAGGTTGATAGTACACGACAAAACGGTCTTAAGGAATGCCTACCCAAAAAGTTAGAAGTTCTATTTAAATTGCGAGATTTGTCTTTCTCTTCTAAGTTACTCTAAATATTCAAGGTCATATCTGCCCTTGTTTTTCGTACTGATCTCATATCTGTATTGGCTTAGAGTTTATGGATAGGGTTGAGTTATTAATAGTATTTGCAGTAACAACAGATGTAGAATTAGTAGTATTTTTTGCAAAAGTGTAGTACCAGTGAACTCAGTCTTTATTTTTTTCTGGTTTCAGTTGTTATTTGTTGTTGTTGTTGTTGTTGTTGTTGTTGTTGTTGTTGTTGTTTTTTTTTTATTTGTTTTTTTTTTTTTTTTTTTTTTTTTTTTTTTTTTTTTTTTTTTTTGTTTTTTTTTTTTTTTTTTTTTTTTTTTTTTTTTTTTTTTTTTTTTTTTTTTTTTTTTTTTTTTTTTGATTATTATTATTATTATTATTATTATTATTATTATTATTATTATTATTATTATTATTATTATTATTATTATTATTATTATTTTTATTATTATTATTATTATTATTATTATTATTATTATTATTATTATTATTATTATTATTATTATTATTATTATTATTATTATTATTATTATTATTATTATTATTATTATTACAATGACTACCCAAATATTCAAAATCATAAACGGATTGTCAAATAATTTACTGTCAAATTTAATAATGAATAACCAAAATGTAAGAAGACTAAATTTGCGCAGCACACGCTCACATACACTAAGTAAAACAAAGTACACATTAACAAAATCTCGGAGAGCTATATCATATAAAGGCATTGAAAAATGGAATAATCTTCCAGAAAACATTCAGGAACTAGCAACACTTCCCAAATTCCGTAAACATGTCAAAAATCACCTACTATCAAAATACTAAAATACCCGACCTAACCATTTAGCTACACACTAACTCAAAATCACAAAATTCATCATCACTATTAACAAATTTTAGTATTATTACGGTTCATATTATTATAAACATCGTCATTATCATTTTCGGAATTAATATTAATATAATTATTGAATTAATTAATTAATTAATTATAATTAATTATTAATCATTGTTAGTTATTATTATTATTATTATTATTATTATTATTATTATTATTATTATTATTATTATTATTATTATTATTATTATATCATTTTTCAGTAATATTATTATTGTGATTACTGTTATTTATTATTATTATTATTATTACTGTTGTTATCATTATTATTATAAGTTATTATTATTATTATTTTTATTTTATTAATATTATTACTATTACTATTGATAATATTACTAATTTAATTATTTTTATTACTATTATAATCTATTATTATTTTTGTTCTTTTTATTATTATTATTGTTAATTTTGTTATTATTATTACTATTGATATTATTATTATTATTATTATTATTATTATTATTATTATTATTATTATTATTATTATTATTATTATTATTATATTATTATTATTATTATTATTATTATTATTTTTATCTATTATATTTTAATTTTTAGTTTTTTTTTATCTCAGTACTAACGATTGTTATAATAATTTTTTTTTTCTTTTTTTTCTATAGTTTAGGTTAAGATTACTACCATCAAATTATTTTAAAATTAATTGTTATAAAATTTACAATATTCAAAACTTGGAATGTTATAAAATGTATTGTGTCATGTGTAATTTTAATGGGCTCAAAGGACGATTTCGTCTCCCCAGAAGCCCATTTCAGTTTAGTATCAAAACATGTAAAGTACACGATATTTGTATATGTAAATTTGTAACTGAAAAAATGAATAAAGATTAAAGATTATTTTATCGTTATCTTTATTGTTATTATTATAATTATTACTATATTATTTTTGTTATTATTATTATTACTATTATTATTATATTATTATTATAATTATTACTATATTATAGTTATTATAATTTTTATTACATTTATTATAATTATAATTATAATTATTATTAATATTATTATCATTATTATTATTATTTTGAATATTTTAATTATTTTTATTATTATTATTATTATTATTATTATTATTATTATTATTATTATTATTATTATTATTATTATTATTATTATTATTATTATTATTATTATTATTATTATTATTTATTATATATTATTATTATATCATTTTTATTCTTGTTATTATTATTTTTATTATTACTATTA
>SEYY01001000.1:117843-125343 GCA_009176605.1 Armadillidium nasatum
TGACCTTTCCCTAAACGGGTTTCATAGTGTTGTAAGAAACTTTTCCCTTTCAATACATCTGGTTAGTCTGGCTTTAGAATTACTCCGTATCTTCCAAATTGTTACCTGAAAATTATTGAACAGTTAGTGAAAATTTTTCCCTCTATAAATATTCTTTATGAGTGAAGAGTCCTACATAAACAGCGTAAATATTTATCCATTTTATGTTATCTACTTTTGTGATAATGTTTTTGCATCTGGATATTAACTTTCAATATCAGCACGCAATAAAGATGCCGTATATCAGTTTTTAGTCAAACCAATTTTGGTTCTTTCACTGTTTTACGGCCCCTACGATACGGACAGTGGCAAAATAAAGCTTCAGCTGCGACCGTACATCGGACAACCTATTACAGTACTGTACACAGCTTCCACCCGGCATCATACACCCTATAAATGTAAAGTTTCTCAGCGAAGAATAAACAACTGACATATAAAGTTTCGTTTGGATACTGTTCCATCTCCTTAATATTTTAATAAAATAAACAAGTTGATTTAGCCTTAATCTATTGTCACCTTTCAAAACTGATTCACCAGATAAAATCTGACTCTTTCACCTTATATATTATGCCAATGGGCAAGGGATTCAATTTGTAGCCCGTTGTAGTACTTAAAACAATATCTGGTAACAGTTCATCCTGTGATAATAACTTTTAAAGATATTTGTCAAGCAAAATTTTATCAATTATAATTATTATTATTATTATTATTATTATTATTATTATTATTATTATTATTATTATTATTATTATTATTATATTTATTATTATTATTATTATTATTATTATTATTATTATTATAGTTATTTTTATTATTATTATTTTATAACAAGAAAACGAAAAGAAGAATTTAAATATTTTTATCAATAAGTATATAAATGTCCAATTATAATTATATTGAAAATATAGTAATTAAATTTTTTAAATATTAAAATATATTTTAAATAATATTTACCAGTTAAATAATCGAGAATCGAATCTGCTTGGGAATAATGTAAGTGAAAATCTGGGAATAAAAAGATTCATAAAATAATGATCAATCTCATTGATTTTTCCCATCAAAAACTCCACTTGCTTGTCCTTGAAATCTTACCTGTGACCTGTTTCGAAAAAAGGATTTTCATTACTGGAGGAATGTTGTTAATATTTTTCATTTTAAGGGCGTGCGCCAAAAGGATTTTCAACTATTTTCAATCGATATGAGATGATCACGACTTTAAAGGGTAACTACTACTGCATATATTTCCAGAACATGAGATCAAAAGCTGGGCTCATTTTCTTGTTTTAGTGGACGAAATCTCAAATTTACTCATTTTCACTTTTTTCATTAAATCCTTAATAAAATATAAAATAGTTTACGTTTTCTTTTCATTTTTCTTTTAAAGATTTAGAAACATATATAAGACTCAAATAAACGCATGATTTTAATAATAGCTTGTAGCTTAGATGGTCTAAGCGCTGCCCAAAGTCATCGAAAATTTTAAAATTTTCATTTTTAAGACATTTTTCAAGTTCAAATAATTATTTAACATTAACCGCATATTCAGTGGGGATCAGATAGATGTGTTTATTTTCCTCTAACTGTCTGTAGTTCAATAAAAAAAGTTTGATAACGAACGCTGGGCTTGTGTTTTTTTGGCGAATTTTTATGTTTTGAAAGTGCCATTTTGAGAAAATTGAGAAAACGTAAAACTCAATATTTTCTTTATAAAATTCATTCAACGTTTGAATGGTCATATCTCAGGAACTATTTAAAGTTAGGAAAAACTAATTACATATTTGGAATCTGCATATTATTTCCTATAAGAATATACTAAAAGCAAATTTCTAAATTTATTGAAAAAATTTTTATTTGAAGTTGCCTCATATTGCCAAACCAAAGGTCATTCGATAGGTGTCACTTGAAAAGTCTTTTTCTCAGGAACCGCTTGGAATTTTAAAAAACTGATTACAGATTTGGAATCAGCATGTCATTTACTAAAGAATTGATGAAAAAAAAAAATTTTTGACCCCCATTACTGAGTGACCCTTCCTTGAAGCCTCCCACTTTTGAGATTTTTTGAGTGGCTATATCTCAGTAACTATTTCGAATTATGGAAAACTAATTGCAGATTTGGAATCTGCGTGTTATTTTCTATAAAACTACGGAAAAATAATTTTAAAACTAAAAAAAATAAAAATTTTCCCTTGAGGGCGATATGCCGACAATTTGAAGGTCATTGACAAGTGTCACTTGGTAGTCTTTTTCTCAGAAACTGTTTGGAACTAAAAAAAACTAAATACAGATTTGAAATCAGCATAGATTTTACTATTAAACTGCTGAAAAAAAAATGAAAATATTCCCCCCCAAAAATTTGGGGTCTTTTATTGGAGGTACCCCTCTTGAGATTTTTTGAGTGGTCATATCTCGGTAACTATTAGGAAATATGTAAAACTAATTACATATTTGGAATGAGCAGAAAATTCTCTATAAGAATACTGAAAAAGAATTATAGATCTTTAAAAAAAATTGTTTTTATCTGGAGGGGAGTAATATACCGTTTTTGAAGGTCATTC
Source organism: Armadillidium nasatum (assembly GCA_009176605.1). Taxonomy (NCBI): domain Eukaryota; kingdom Metazoa; phylum Arthropoda; class Malacostraca; order Isopoda; family Armadillidiidae; genus Armadillidium; species Armadillidium nasatum. Next base: position 120,438 of record SEYY01001000.1, read on the forward strand.
GACAGGGGTCAATTTAAAACTCTTTTTCTCAGGAACCGTTTGGAATTTTAAAAAACTGATTACAGATTTGGAATCCTCATAGATTTTACTATATAATTAATGAAAAAAAACAAAACGTTTACTAATAACTTTTACCTCAAAAAAGTTCGAAAATCCTTTTGGCGCACGCCCTTAAACAGCACAAAAACATTCACCAAAATAACAGTTACATTAATTCGTTACTATATGCATTAGGTTAACCCATTATTTATTCTTCTCGACTTCTGAATTTATCAAACAAAAAAAATAAATAAATAAATTAAAAAAAAAAAATATAAGGAAACGAAAATTTTTCCAATAAATCATTCTTACACTTTTTTTTACATATAATTTAAACAAATCCCACAATTTTAAATAATAAAATAGTTAATTATAATTTTTATTAAATACCAAACTAGTTCTGGAAAGGATTTTATTATACAGTATTTTATTCTAGGAAAAATTTTGAAAAATGTTAAATTCTTAAGTTGTATAACGAGTCAAGTCAAATACTTTTTGCAGTAAAAGACATCCATGTATCTGCTCTCCGAAACTCTTTCTTGCTAGTTGCTTTTATGTCTCTATCATTATTTCCATTCCTAATTAAAAAATACAATCAAAATTCATCTCTCTGAATGAAAGGAAAAAAAATTGACTTACAAAATACGACAGTCATTAAAAATTTTATTTTTTACATATATTTTTAATTACTTTAAATTAATTACTTAATTAAAAATATATAATAAAAATGAAGCTTGTATTTTGCAATTTAGTGGTCCTTTTCACATAAAGTTGGGGTCATTCCACCACAAAAGAATACTTCTGAAATTTTAAATTAAAAGAACATTCAATATTGAGTAGCTTCAATACCCATTCCTTCCACAGATCAAGACTTTGAACTCATTTAATTCACATTCTTTTGCAATTGGATGTTCTAAAATTCAACCTTACTTGAAACAAGTTGACAAAAATAATGTTAAGGACTGCAATGTTGATCGAAAAAGGAAGCTTCGATGGCTCCTTCGTCAGTCCTTTGAAGTCCTCGACGAGGTCTTCAACTTCTCTCATTATTGGTCCTTCAATTTTAGACTTTCCCATTCCAAGATCACGAAGGTGACGCAGAAGGAAACCAGTCACTACCATTGCTAAAGATTATTCCTATTATATATATATATATATATATATATATATATATATATATATATATATATATATATATATATATATATATATATATATATATATATATATATATGTATATAAAGGGGATGAGGAATTACCCTTTTAGGATAATGATAACAAATTAAGAAAATACCAAAATATGTTAATTAAGAATGCAAAAGGAATATATAAATAAATAATAAATAAATCTTAACTTTGGATATGTTTACACAAATGAATGTTCAATGTTATTATAATTATGACAACAAAGAGAATTAATTAGAAGATCGGAGGACTTACAATTTTCATGGTGTTGAATATCAAGAATTAGCGCTAAGGTGGAATGGACAACCACTTCAATTAGGAATATGATTTTTTAAGACAAATTTATGATCCCAAACGTGAAACGAGTATTTTGAAGCCACATGATGATGACAAAGCGAAAACCACAAATCACTATATATTCAGTTTTCGAAAGAGAAATACATATAAACGATATATGATTTTGAAAATGGCGAATATAAGAAAATGATTGCTTTTTTTGCGCCCCACACATCGAGTCTTGATATAAGAGTGAAAAACCTCTTATTAATAAAAATAAGGGATGTCTTATGATATGATGTGAAAGAAACTTTCTTTAAGCTGGGACTCCTTCTCTACTGGAATATAGGAGGGTCAAACAGAGCCGAAAGCGCTTGCTGAGGAACAGGAGACACTACAGATTTTAGTTCAAAATCTGCAAGAGAGATTTCAGTAGTTGAGCATGCCGATTTTGAGAATGTGGTAGATGCAGGTTTGCATTTGACTGAGTGTATTGAGGAGTTGAAATGGAAGGATTAGGCACTATGGTTGAAGGAGCAGACGCAGCAGGAATAGGCTATGTAAATTAAGTTAATACAATCACAAAAGAGGGTTTTAGTCACTCTAAAGAGACCATGTCCGACCTTTCATTAGGAAGCTGAAGTTAAAAACACAGGTTGAAATTCTCAAGAACAAGAAGGGATCTTTACAATTGCCTTTAAAATCTATCATATTTAATAATACCAATACATGAATACTTACATGTTTTGAAGGTTTCTGATACATATGTCCTAGGAAGCTGAAGTTTCTTTGTGAGGGATATAAATCACTTCATGAATGTATTAAAGTCCTACTTATTTTGAGGGACGGAAGAAAAGAGCTCTGTAGGACACAAGGGAATTTGGTTAATAACAACCTGAAACAGTGAAAATCCAATGTCATTAGTGATATATAGCAGACTAAGATGAACAATTGGCAGCAAAAGCAACCAATCGTTCTTCCTGACTGTAAAAGCAAATTTTAATGTCCTATGGAAGAGTTCTGGGATACAATTAAACATAATGTGATAGACAAAGGTTTGAAACCGATGAAAACAAATGAAATGTGAAAATTCTGAGAACGTAACTCTCGAACTGGGTGCCTCTTTCTGCGTAATAATGCAAAGTGGCTCCCTGAATGTGAAGATCCAGTGTAAGAAAATGTACGAAGCAGACAATTCATAAATTACTGACATGGGAAAGCAACCATCTTTTACGTACGACGATTTAAGGCATGTAAGGAGGTAGAGGGAAACGGTAAAGAGGTTACCCTGGAGTAGGAACGGCCGACAAAAGGCCGATAATATCGATGCAAAGAGTTTCAAAGCGCTGCGAAAGTATATTTAATTGTTAGGCAGGAGACTTAATTGAAGATGCTCTTTGAAAGCCAAGCACTGGTGATACTTCCGAAACCAATGGCGGATGTTCCAATTAAAACTGAAAAAATTGTTCCTTAATATGTCTAAGGGAAGCTTTGAGAGAAGGGTGGGGCATGCTATGAAGGTTTTAAAAAGCCTGCCCTCAAATGGAGGAAGGATTCAAAGCGTCACAACACACTGAGAAATTAACAGACAAAGAGAAAAATTTAAACCTGTCTCTTAAAAGAGGAAGATCTGTATCAGTGTTCTGTAGGCGAGAAATTGGAAATTTGCAGGATTCAGGGAAAGGGAAGAGACATATCAAGAGAGAGTGACCTTGCCAACGTTGTCTTAACCTTTACATGAATAATTGAGAAAGCTAACTAAATAAGGTTGAACATGAAAACTTCCCAACCAGATAGCTAACTTAAACTCCTCCCCCAGATAGCCAATTAGTCTCTTTCCTTTCCCAAGAGAAATTTTAGATAATAAACTTTAAAAAGTTGAAAATTCAAAAAATCTCTCGATTTATATATATATATATATATATATATATATATATATATATATATATATATATATATATATATATATATATATATATATATATATATATATATATATATATATATATATATATATATATATATATATATATATATATATATATATATATATATATATATATATATATATATATATATATATATATATATATATATATATATATATATATATATATATATATATATATATATATATATATATATATATATATATAATATATATATATATATATATATATATATATATATATATATATATATATATATATATATATATATATATATATATATATATATATATAATATATATATATATATATATATATATATATATATATATATATTATATATATATATATATATATATATATATATATATATATGATTATATATATATATATATATATATATATATATAGTATATATATATATATATATATATAATATATATATATATATATATATATATCATATATATATATATATATATATATATATATATATATATATATATATATATATATATATATATATATATATTATATATATATATATATATATATATATATATATATATATATATATATATATATATATATATTATATATATATATATATATATATATATATATATATATATATTATATATATATATATATATATATATATATATATATATATATATATATATATATATATATATATATATATATATATATATATATATATATATATATATATATATATATATATATATATATATATATATATATATATATATATTATATATATATATATATATATATATATATATATATTATATATATATATATATATATATATATATATATATATATATATATATATTATATACCACCTCCTAACTTTCCTATCGTCTTCGATGGCTCTCCCGTCTCACCTGTAAATAACATTAACATTCTTGGTCTAAACATAAACAACAAACTGTCTTGGAAACCACATATCACAATGGTTGCTAAAGCTGCCTCTAAGAAGCTGGGAGTTCTTAGGTTGCGAGAGTTTTTTATCTGCAGTTACTCCAGATATATAAGTCTTATTCGCCCTTGTATGGAGTACGTCTCACATTTGGGGGGCTCAGGCTTTTCCCTTCTTTTAGAGAGGGTTGAGTCTAAGCCTAAAAGATTAATAATTTGTTTCCTACTTTCAAACTCCTTTGACCCTAACTTTTTTCTGCAACGTGACAATGGCTTACTAATCTCTTTTCTACAGATACTTCAGCGGCAAGATGCTCGAAGGGAGTTGCCCTACTCTCATTCCACCACCAATGAGTCACCCTCACAGGCACAAGGAGTGCCTTACGTGCACAGGAATTTTGAGTAATATTGGAAATCTAGGCTTGCTCGTTTTGGCGCCTCATTCATCTTTCCATCCACCTTTGATTTGTAGAACTCTCTACCATCTTCATCTGTTTTCCTTTCTGTATTTA
>SEYY01001000.1:135343-165343 GCA_009176605.1 Armadillidium nasatum
GTAATAGTAATGTAAATAAAGATTAAGTAACAACAAAGTAATAATAATAATAGTAAAAATAAAAACAATAAAAATAATGATAATAATATAATAATAATAATAATAATAATAATAATAATAATAATAATAATAATAATAATTATAATAATGAATAACAATAATTAAATTAAAAACAATAAAATAATTATTATAATAATAATAGTAATAATAATAATAATAATAATAATAATAATAATAATAATAATAATAATAATAATAATAAATACATTTCCAACAGTAATTCTAGTTTAAATAGTGCAATATTACTGTTAGTGTATGCTGTCACTTGTATTATATTTTTATCTACATTTACAATAATAATGATAATAATAATATTATTAGAAATAACGATAATAATAATAATAATAATAATAATAATATATAATTATTATTATTATTATTATTATTATTATTATTATTATTATTATTATTATTATTATTATTATTATTATTATTATTATTATTATTATTATTATTATTATTATTGTTATTATTATTATTATTATTATTATTATTATTATTATTATTATTATTATTATTATTATTATTATTATTATTATTATTATTATTATTATTATTATTATTATTATTATTATTATTATTATAATAATTATTATTAGGTTTGATTGAATGTGAGCCACCACAGTTAAATGTCCCTGATGAATTCGTCTTTACAATTTCACCGAATGGTACAACGGAATCAGACTTTCTAAATTTTGAGTTGACTTGTTCTGGAGATAAACCGGTACAGTGGAGCACTGAAGTAAGGAAATTAGTATTACTGTTATTTATATTTTTGTTGTTGTTGTTGATGATGATATCCTCATTGTTTTAATTCTTTCAATTGTTCTTTTCCATTTAGTAGATGTTGTTATCTTGTTGTTGTGTCTGTTGAGATTTAAGCTGTTGTTCTCGTTGTCTTTGCTGTATTTGATGTTAATTTTTATTAATATAATTTTCATTGTGGTTTTTTGTTTCCCTCACTGATGTTTTTTTGATGTTGATGTTTCTGCTCTTATTTTATTTTCATCTTTGAAGTTGTTTCTGCTGTTGCTTTTTAATTTTTAATTTTAATTGTTAATTTTTGGCTGCTCTTTTATTGCTTCTTCTGTTTTTTTTTTTTTTTTTTTGTTTTTACAGTTGTCCTTAGTTCTTTGTTTTTAATTTTTTGCTCTCTCAGCCTCTGTTGTTGTGGTTCTCTTGATATTTCTAATGATTACCTTTGTTTTGTGTTTATACTTTTTGTCATTGTTGTTGTCGTTGTTATCTTTGTTCTTGTTTTTGAAACGATTCTTATTTTAACTGTAAATAATTGTGCTATAATTTGTTTCTATTTTTAATGTTGTTGATTTTTTTTAGCTATTGTTGTAATTGGTTTATGTTGTTAATTTTGTTTCTTATATTTTTATTCTTTAAGTTGTTAATTTTTCTGCTGTTGTTCTATTTGCTTATTTTGCTGTCGTTGTTACTTTTCCTGTTTTTATTTTTTCTCTTGTTGTTTTTATTGATATTTTGTGTTGTTTTTTCTGTGTTCCTTATTTTTTTTCTTTTTATTCCTATTTGTTGTTTTTTAGTCATGATGTTTCTGTTATTTTTGTAATTTATTTTAATTTTCTGTTTCATTTATTTTGCCATTTTTGTTGTTGTTGCTTTTATTGTTATTTTTTTTGCTGCTCATTCTTTCTTATTTTATTTTCGTTATTTTTGTTTGTCATTTTTGTCTCTGCAAGTGTTTTTGCGTTGTTGTTTTTCTGTTGTTATATATACTGATGTTATAATATTATATAATATATTGTCGTTATTTTCACCTCTGATGGTATATGGATATTTTATGTTAATGCTGTTTTCCTCATTTTATGTCGTGTCTGTTTTTTTCATTTTTTTTCCTTGTTGCTGTTTTTGTAATTTTTATAGTTTATGCTTGTTATTTAATTAATTTCTTAATTTGGGGTGTTTATTTAATTTATGCTTGATTCTGTTGCTGCTCTTGCTGTGGTCGTTATTGTTTTACTTATTTTTTGCACTGCTTAATAATATTTATGAAGCTGTTTTTAATGTTGTTTCTTTTTATTTCATTTCTTTATTTATTATTTTTCTCTGATTAATATTTCTTATTGTTGTTTATTTATAATTTTGCTGCTACTTTTGTTTCTGCTATATTTTTTTGTTTGTTGCTACTTTGTTGTAGCCGTTGTATTTGTGGTTGATATGGTTATTTTGTCCTACTGATGTTTCTAATATTATTTTTGCTGTTTTAATTTATGTAATTTTTGCAGCTGCTGTTATTTTTTAATGGAGTTGTTGCTTATTTCTATTATTATTGTTGTCGTTGTGGCTATATTTTAATTATTGTTAGTAAAATGTTTCTTTGATATTTTTTTATTGTTGTTTGTGTAATTAATGCTGTTGTCGCTTCTGTTGATATTTTTTTCCGTTGCTATTTTTGTTTGTTTGGCGTTTATTTTACTTTTTGCAGTTTCTTTTGCTTTAGTTATTTTACCCATCTTAGTTTCGATTTTACCTTTCTGGTGTTATTGTTTCTCTGTTATATTTGCTGTTGTGGTTTGTTACTTTCATACTACTTTTGTTAAAATTAATTTTAATGTTTTTTTTGTAAGCTTTGATTTTTTTGTCGTTATTTTGATCGTGAAGTTTCCATTGTTAATTTTGATTTGATTTTCTTACAGACTATCACCACTCACTGGCGAAGACCTTTACAAGGAGGGGGCAAAAATGAAAAATAAAAAGGAAACACACCCAATCCTGACTAACACAAATCTCATAGGTGGGTGCAAACGGAGGCCTAAAAGAGCTAAAAATTAAATACAGGAGAAAAACAGATGATGGTAGAGAGTTCCACAGAGCAGAAGTGGTTGGAAAGAAGGAGGCACTAAAACATGGGTTTGCCATATCCACACAATATTCATGCGAATGCATGGCTCCCCTTGTGCTACGAGGCCGACGCAATGGTGGTGGAATGCGAGAGGTCATTTCCTTTGAGCAGCTGCCATTGTTGTACCTACAGAAAAGAGATAGTGCACCAACATCACGTAGCAGAGGCAAAGATTAAAGCGAGTTTGAAAGTAGCGGACATTTTATTAATCTCTTAGTCGTAGACTCAACCCTATCCAAAAGAGAGATAGAACGGGGTTCTCCCTATATTTGAGAACAGTACTCCAAACAATGGCGAATAAGACCCTTATAAAATTGGAGCAACTGTTCGGAAGAAAAAAATTTCCCCAATCTGAACATTATCCCCAGCTTCTTTGAAACATCCCTAGTAACCATTGTGATATGAGGTTTTCAAGAAAATTTTTTGTTTATATTAAGATTAAGAGTATTAATGTTGTTTACAGGTAAGACTGGAGAGAAGTTGAAGGAGATTGGAAAGTTTGGAGGTGTTTTCGAAAGGAAGATTTGAAGAAGTTGAATTTTCAAAGGAGTTGAATTTTACATCTGAAAATCGCATTCAGATCGGCAAGAATGGAGTCAGAAAGTTAATATTTTTTCCTCTATTTTTCTTTATTTTTGTTTCAGTTATTTTTTCTGTTGTTGATTCTGTTGTTGCTTCTGTTATGACTTTTGTTATTTTTAATGCTAATGTTGAAATTCTGCTGTTATTTGACTTGACGTTGCTATTTCTGATGATAATTTTGTTTGCTATTTTTCCTGGTACTTTTATTTTTCTTGGCGTTAATGTTTTTGCTGTTGTTTTTTGTTTTAATTATTGCTTTTCTCATTGTTTTTCATTTTTCTTTTTTTAAGTTTCATTAGTTTTTTTACTTCTACTGCTAATTTTGTTGTTTTCGTTCCTGCTTCTATTTTTATTATTATTATTATTGTTCATATTGTTGCTTCTGTTATTTCTGCTGTTGTAGTTTTCTGTTGTTATTTTTGCTGTTTAGTATTGTTTTTTACTCCTAAAAGTGTTTCTATTGCTATTTAAGCAGTTTTTTATTCTTCTTTTTCAGTTGTTTTGTTGCCATTTTTCTTCTGTATTTATTATGGGTTCATTACTGCTGTTTTTCATAAACATTTCTCTTATGCCTTCTTTCATAAACACAAAATAAGTCAATGAAATTAATCACTACTTTGTCGAGGGAAAACTTGCAAAATTTAAAATAATTTTCTTTTCAGTTATATTCAGAATTTTTGCTTTACAAAAATGTTCATAATGATTCAGGATTTTATTCTACAATAAATGTGAGTATAAATTATTTATATTTTTATTTATTTAATAATTATTATAATTCCTTTATTATTTTTAATGTTATTATTATTATTATTATCAATTATTATTATTATTATTATTATTATTATTATTATTATTATTATTATTATTATTATTATTATTATTATTATTATTATTATTATTATTATTATTATTATTATTATTATTATTATTATTATTATTATTATTATTATTATTATTATTAGTCAGAAACACAGATTGAACAAGAGTACTAAGAAAGGTGGTATTTTTCTTTGAAAAGAAATTTCACCTATATTAACAACTTTTTTATAAAATATCACTAGTATTAGGTCGATGCAAAATCGAATTAAAAATAGCAAGAGTCATTCCTGTTACCAAAACTGCTGACATTTCCCTCCCGAAAAATTTCCGTACGATCTCAATCCTACATTCAACTGATAAAATCCATGAGAAATTAGCTCACACTCAACTGATCATTTATTTACTAAAAAACTAACTGATTTCTTTCACAAATTCAGTTTAGCTTTACTCACAAACACAAGACAGAAATGCTCTAATTTTAATAACTGAAAATTTATTCAAAGCACTAAACGAAAAATAGATATGCTTACTATTAGAAATAGATTTCTTGAAAGAAAACGATGTAGTTCTACTGAACCAATTATAAGCAAATTAGAAAGACTTGGTGTTACTAATGGCTCAATACAATGGTTAACCATTCTTTCTATTGTTTTCATATTTTTTTTTCAACATTATATATATATATATATATATATATATATATATATATATATATATATATATATATATATATATATATATATCTATATATATATATATATATATATATATATATATATATATATATATATATATATATATATATATATATATATATATATATATATATATATATATATATATATATATATATATATATATATATATATATATATATATATATATATATATATATATATATATATATATATATATATATATATATATATATATATATATATATATATATATATATATATATATATATATATATATATATATATATATATATATATATATATATATATATATATATATCTGCAACATTCGAGGTCTTTTTTCTAATTTCCCCTTTCTCGAACACCATCTCTCTTCATCTAAGCCTCACCTCTTGTTTGTAATCGAAATCAGGTGCTTGAGTGTGCTGACAGCAAACCTTATTATGTTATCTCCTACTGTCTCTATCCTCAAATTTCAGCTCAAGGCGGTTGTTGCCCATATGTGTGCAACATGTTATTTGCTCTCGTGTCTGTAATTTGGAGTCTCCTGAATTCTCTGCTCTATTGATTGAACTCTCTTGCAATTCTACTACTAAATTTATTTGTTCTGTTTACCTATCTCCTAATCCTACTGACTATCTAAATTTCTTCGACTACTTAAACTCCAAAATAGAGTATATTCTGTCTTCTTCTACTTTCTCAGAAATCATCGTTTTAGGTGATTTCAATGTTCACCAAAGCTAATGGCTTTCATCTATTTCTCATGATCCAGCCAGTGAAATCGCCTACAACTTTTCTATTCAGAACAACCTTGAGCAGTTGGTGCAACTCCCTACCCGTATCCCTGATCGTCTTGGATAAGAACCCATCATACTTGATTTTTTCCTTACTTCTTATCCTTCTCCTTATACTGTTAAACTCTTTCCTCCTCTGGATTCATCCCATTACCTTCTAAACTCCGTATCTTGTTCTGTCTCTTCAAGTCTTCCGCAAGAACGGCCCACGCCTTTGGCTAGGAGACGTTTGTGGCACTTCGGTGTTGATAACTGCTCTGACTTGCGGTTGTATCTCTCTGATTTCCCATGGAATGAATATTTGCTTTCGTTGGAGGGGTCCCTTGAAGTGTGCTGAGCGTATAACTGAGATGATTCCCTCTGGCATGGAGGCGTACATTCAATATTCTTTCCCTTCTACTAAACCTAACAAACCTTGATTTAACTCTACTTGTTCACGCACTATCCGCCGTAGGGACGCTGCCTTCAGAGATTACCTTCGTCTTCAAACTCCTGAAACTCATTCAATTTATATTTCATCCCGGAATCGTGCAAATCCATTCTTTGAGATATCAAAAACTCTTTTCTCCGACTCAAATGCAATAATCTTTCTGGATCCTCTTAATCTTGCACTTTCTGGCATTTTGCAAAAAATGTCAACTCTAACTTTGCTTCTTCCTCTTTCACTCCTCTAGTATCTTCCGACGGCACAACTGCTGTTTTACTTTCTCCTAAAACTGAACACTTCGCTCAAATTTTGCCTCTAATTCAATCTTAGACGATTCCGGAGCTATACATTCCTCCTTCAACCCCCTCTAACTCATTTATGCCTAAAGTTAGAATTTCTTCTAAATATGTTATTTCTGCTCTCTCTCTCTGAGCTTAACACTAAGAAGGAGTACGGTGCTAATGGTATTCTTCCTGCATTTCTCAAAACTTGTGCTTCCGAGCTTGCACCCTGCCTTGGTAAACTATTTCGTCTTTGCCCTTCTACTTCGACCTTCCCTTCTTGCTGGAAAAGTGCGCTCATTCAACCTGTGCCGAACAGGCACAAGAAGGGATCAATCTCAACTCTCTAACTATCGTCCTATTTCTTTATCCTCCGTTCTTTCTAAAGTTTTCGAATCTATCCTTAACAGGAAGATTTGGAAGCAAATTATTTCTTCTAATCTTATCTCAGATAGCCAGTATGGGTTTCTTAAAGAACGTTCTACTGGTATTCTTCTTTCCCTACTTTCTGACTCTTGGTCCTCCGCTCTTCGGCATTTCGGTGAATCTTTCCCTGTGACGCTAAACATATTGAAAGCTTTCGATAGAGTCTGGCACAAAGCTTTGATTTCCAAACTTCCCTCTTTCGGAATTTATCCTTCTCTCTGTGACCTTCTCTCTAATTTCTTTCCGGTCGTTTTATAGTAGCTGTTGTAGACGGCCACTGTTCTTCTTATAAATCTATAAATAGTGGTGTACTTCAACTTCAAGGATCTGTTCTATCTTCAACTTTTTTCTAATTTCCATCAATGACCTTCTATTACTTCATCTCCTACACACTCCTATGCCGATGACTCCACCCTTCATTACTCCTTTCAATTTGAAAGACGTCCCTACAACAGCAGTTGATAGATTCAAGAAGGATGACCTTGGAGCAACTAACCTCTGATCTTTCTCGTATTTCAAATTTTTGCAAAGAAAACATGGTCATTTTCAATGCCTCAAAAATTCAATACCTCCATCTTTCTACTCGACGCAATCTTCCACACAACTAAAATATCTTCTTCGAAAATACTCAACTCCAACCTTCATCTGTCCTCAATATTCTTGGTGTTTCTTTTTCTTGTGATCTTTCTTGGAAAGATCACATTATTTCTCTCTCTCTAAACAAGCTTCTAAGAGGTTGGGTGTTCTGAGGAGCCCTCGTGGTTTTTTACGACACCCCAGTTTATAGCTTTGCATAAGGGTGTTGTTCGCCCCCTGTATGGAGTACGCTTCACAAATATGGGTTGATTCCACACATATAGCTATTCTCGAAAAGGTGGAGTCTATAGCTTTTCGTCTCATCAATTCTCCTGCTCTTACTAACTCTCTCCAGTCTCTTTCTTCCCATCGAATCGTTGCATCAGTTTCTCTATACTATCGCTATTACAAAGAAAATTGCTCTTCTGAACTCTCACGTCGCATACCTCCTCCATTGAGAAGGGCTCATGCGACACGACTTTTTGCACAGTCTCATCCTTCCTCTGTCCAACTCTCCGAACTCAGACTGGTAACAAACTCCCATTATTTAAATAGTTATTTAAATAATTTGATAAATTTTCAAATGCATATCTATATTTACTATGAATAATTAAAAGTACTATAGAATATAGTTGAAAAAGATAGAACATATTGTACTCTTTAAAAATTAATATATTTTGGGTCTCTCATATTAAGACCCTTATTATTATTATTATTATTATTATTATTATTATTATTATTATTATTATTATTATTATTATTATTATTATTATTATTATTATTATTATTATTAATATTATTTTGACAATACCAGTTCCTTGGTGCCTTCAATTATTTTACGGGATATTACAACTGCTCTTATGTGGGAGAAGAAGGAGGAGAATCAAAGAGTACCTACATTTATGTGAATAGTAAGTAGTTCTTTGTTTTAAGCGTTCCAAAAAACAAAAAAAAAATTCGAATTGTTTCGCGAAATCTTTTTGCCTGAAAACTGTTTAATAAATATATTAAGGTTTATTGCATGGATGTTGCACAAGAAATGGACTGAGCTAATATAGAAAAAAAAACAGTTACAATTCCTGAATCGTAGGTAATTATATATCCAAATATTACTGTGTTGTAAGAAATTGTAAAATAAAAATTTCTTTTTATGAAAGGTCCTGGAGGTCCTAATAAATAAATGTATGCAATTATACTTGTATCTTGTTTATAATTGTAAAAGTGTAAAAATTATACAGTTAAAATCTAATTTTTGGGAAGAACTTCATTTACTGAATTTAAACTTTCTCCATAAAGAATAAAAATTAACATAAAGATTTAAAAGAGTTATCGGGTTATTTTTTTCCTAGAATTGAAAGGCGACTCTGTTTGGATAAATGGAAGGATTTGAGATTCTAATTATAAAGTTTCAGTTGCTAAATTTTATTATTCCATTTTTTTTAAATAATGCAATTATGATAAATACTAATATATCATGAAAATCAAAAGGATTTTCAAATAAATAGGAAGAAATATTGAAATCTATTTTACTTGGAATTGGTTCATAGTGTCACTTGAAGAGGAAGAAGACTTGTTACAATGAATTTTATAACTTGCATTTCAGGAGAAATCTTTTTATTTACTGAAAATTTTCATTTCTATAAACATAACATTTAGTTTGAATTAATTTCGAACTTTTTCAACTGAAGAATCAGTTGAATGTTTGGAAGTTTTTGCTGACTTTTATATTTTACTAATGCAGCTGTTGCTTTATAAACACAGTGTTTTTAACAATATAATAAAAAAAACCAATAAAGGACAACAATTTGTTTCATTCCATCATATCAAAAAATCTTTAAACCAAAATGGATTTCTATCAATTATTCACATATTCTTCCTTGTCTGACTCTCACTTTTGACAATATTAATGGTTTCGTTCCCAGTTGAATTGCTGATTTTCCATTTTCAGAGCAGTAAAATATTCAAAACAGAAAACTAGAGTCTGTAAATTCTTCAATTTTGTTATAAAGAAGATTTTAACTTCAAAACTGCAAATACATCTCTTTCTTCAAAGAAATAGACCTCTTCACTATTGTAATAAAGAAATTGATATTTAACTGGAACCTATCAATTTCTATCGATGCGTCGAAATATATCAATCATACCAGAATATTTTTCCAATGTTTCGATTTATTGATATTGGCCTTGGTTATTGCAATTTTGTGGTATTAGATAATAATGAATGTTTCAACTTGGTTTTACATTTTCACTTGGTAAAGGATAAATTTTAACATCAGTGTATTGATAATAATTTAATTTACGATATTTTAATAATACAGAAATTAGAAACTTTCTATTATTATTATCATCAATATTTTTATTTATTTTTATTCATTTTTTATATTTTATTATTTTTATTTATTTTTTATATTTCATTATTTTTCATTATTTCTATTTATTTTCTTATATTTCCTTATTTTTGTGAATTTTTTTTTTATTATTTTTTTATTTTTTTATTTTTTATATTTCTTTTGGTTTATTTTTTTTATTTATTTTCTTATATTTATTTTTTTTTGTTTATTATTTTTTATTTATTTTTTATATTTTATTATTTTTTATTATTTTTATTTTTTATGTTATTATTTTTGTTCATTATTTTTATTTATTTATTTAAATTTATTATATTTATTTATTATTTCTATTTTTATTTTAATTTTTTGCTTATTATTTTTGTTTATCATTTACGTTTTTATTATTTTTGTTTTTATTATTTTTTTTAATATTTTTGTTCTTACTATTTCTGTTTTTATTATTTTTGTTTATTCCTTTTAATTTTATTTTTATTTTATTATTTTATTTTATTACCTAATTTTATTATTTGCTATTTTATTTTATTTATTTGTTTTTTTTATTATAAGTCCATTAGACGAGTAAAAATTTGCATTGGAAAACAAATCACAATCTATTTCACTTACATTAGCCACCCTTTATGAATAATTCACTAGCATTATGCCGTTACCCAACTGAACGGAAAATAGAAAGTCATCTAGAAAACAGACGTTTGTACCGTATATGCACAGATGAGGCACTGTTGCACGCTTTTCTATCTATATAGTAATGGGTGTATTGCCATTTAATGCACTTTATGGGCTTCTATTACTTATATAAATAGTCATCGAAACGGCTTCTGCACAAACTTCATGATGCATTCCAGATTCAATTAAAAAAATCTTACGTTTTCCACGTAAGTTCTATTCATGTGTTCAGCAATCCCATTTTGTTGAGGAGTCTAGGATGTAGTCAACTTTCTTAAAATACTATTTTATTTTAAGAATTTCGTAAACTCCTGTTAGAGAAATTCTGTTTCGTTATCAGTCTGAAGAAATTTTATTTTCCGTTCTTGTTGATTTAACAAAATTTATATTCCTTAAATTTCTCAAGTGCCTCACTTTTATTGTTCATAAATTTTTATATCGTATATCTGCTTTTATCATCAATTAATGATAAAAAATATCTCTTATTTCAAAATGACGCTTGTCTGAAAGGACCACATATATCTGAGTGAACTATTTCTAAAAGTTCTTTACTTGCACGATTAGATTTTTTGTATGGTTTTTACGTCATTTTTCCTTTTAAATAAAGTTCACATGTAGGCATATACGATTGCTTAAAATTTAATCCATATACCAAATTTAATTTTTTAAAGTTTTTAAATCTCTGATATTCAAATGACATTTACACAAATCATTTAGACATGCGTCTGAAGTAAATGTTTTCTCCTCTAAGTAGTATAGGTTATCTCTTCTTTTTGCTGTTAGTAAAAGTTTGAAATATTCATTTTAAATTTTTGCTATTCTTTTAGTAAAAACTACTTTACTTCTGTTATTTTTCAAATCAATAACAGAATAATATGCAAGAAAGGTACGTACAAAGCATCATTTATGGTTACATTTTTTATCATTTTACCTTCCGTACTTTCAATGTCGCTAACACCTATTCCTACAATTTCTGTTTCCGATTTATCAGCTAATTTAAACCCGCTTTTTAGTAACGGGATTCAAAGCACTAAAAAACTTAACTTTCGTTGTACACATGTGCGAAGTTGATCCACTGTCAAGACACCATCTTCGCTGATGACTATCCCTATAATTTTCATTTAATGACAGTGATTCATAAATTTCTTCTTCAATGTGAGTGACGAGTCCACACGAGTCCTCCATCTACATGTCGATATTTTATGTTTGATTTTATTGCATTTATAACATCGTCTTTTAAATTTAGGTTTCAATGATTTAAAGTTTTTATTTACTTCCTTTTCTTTCGCTACAAATGCTTTGGAATTTCATTTATCAGAGTGTTTTATTTGACATTCTACTAGTATTTTAACTTTTAAGGTTTCTGATTTAAATCCTCATCACGATTTTCAATAGGACAACGAAAATTAGTATATTAATCTGGTAAATTGTTCGATAAAAGTATTGCCTGAAGATCCTTATGTATTTTTATATCCAACTCAACTAGAAATTATCTAGATGATCTTTCACACACTCTTTGGCATGTAGTTTACTCGGTGTCATTTGTTTAAGTAGTAATGCTTTACAAGAAGTATTTATCGACTGATAAACATTTTTAACGTATTTCACAAGTCATTTCACGTTTCATAATCTTCAATTTACTTTACTTATCATGAATGATAACAAGTAATAATTCAGGTTTAGCTTTTCGATCCATAACCTTCCATTGCGAAGATTCTGACGTTTTCGTTGGCATTTGTTTCTTGCCGTTAACAATCCCATAGATCGCTTCTTATTAAGAGAGATTCAGCTTGAATACTCTAACTGTCGTACTTTTCTTAGAGGTTCAATACGTATTCCTGTTGCAGCAGCCATTTCATACTTAAAAAAGCAAACTACTCTCTGCTACCATTTGAAGAGGTCGTACTATATAACGACTTTATAGAAATGGTTTATTATGCACAACAGAAATATGTGTAAGAAAAACTACACAAGTTACACAGTATTAATAATATATTATGAACTATCGTGGACAGAAATAATGCACTATTGCTTGGGTTGAACATTTTTCAAAGTAACACGGCTCTAATTTTTATATAAAATTTTCATCCAATCATCTTTCTGCAAGATACTTTAGCTACGCCCACTGACACAGTGTATAACTATAACAGTATTTTAAATATGCATAATATTTTGAAACGATGTAGTTACACACCCACACACACACACACATACATATATATATATATATATATATATATATATATATATATATATATATATATATATATATATATATATATATATATATATATATATATATATATATATATATATATATATATATATATATATATATATATATATATATATATATATATATATATATATATATATATATATATATATATATATATATATATATATATATATATATATATATATATATATATATATATATATATATATACGTATATATATATATATATATATATATATATATATATATATATATATATATATATATATATATATATATATATATATATATATATATATATATATATATATATATATATATATATATATATATATATATATATATATATATATATATATATATATATATATATATATATATATATATATATATATATATATATATATATATATATATATATATATATATATATATATATATACAAATTAACAAAGGTTTTTGCCGTATATTTTCTTAAGTGAAAATATGCATAAATAATGAATTAGATTAATAAACCACGATGATTCCATATATTATGATGGTATCGACAAATTCTACAACGTATTCTTGAGTAAAAGTAAATTTAATCTATATATATATATATATATATATATATATATATATATATATATATATATATATATATATATATATATATATATATATATATATATATATATATATATATATATATATATATATATATATATATATATATATATATATATATATATATATATATATATATATATATATATATATATATATATATATATATATATATATATATATATATATATATATATAGGTTCATAACAAAATCGGATGTTTATCTATATAACTATTGATAGTTGATCGATATTTTTTCTGGTAGAAAATTGAATTGGAAAACTTTTTTTTTCCTTTATGCGAGCCATAGAAGGGAGTTTCAAGGTCGTTCGACATGTACTACTTGTAAAGTCTTTTTCTCAGGAATCGTTTTGAATTATGAAAAACTAATTACAGATTTGGAATTAGCAATGATATTAGTAAGGAACTGCTGATTTTTTTTCAGTTTTTTGTAAAAATATTCGCCCCAAAAAGTTGAGATCATTGTCCCCTTTTGGGAATGTATTGATTGGTCTTTATCTCAGTAACCATTTGGAATTATGAAAAATTATAAATTATGAGAAATTAAAAAAAAAAAACTAATACGACTTGGAATCAGGATAAAAAAAATTTATAAAAATATCACAAAATTTTTTTTTTTTTTTTAAAATAATTTTTCATTTGATTCAAGGTCGTTCGACAGGTGTCACTTTAAAAGTCTTTTTCTCAGGAACCGCTTGGAAATATGAAAGCCTGTTATATACTTTGAATCACAAAATTTTTCTAACAAAATAATAAAAAAAAAAGTTTGGGAAAATTTATCACCCCCTAAACTGGGGATACTGAGTTGGAAGTTCCCCTTAACGGTGTATAAGTCAAAGGTAGTGTGTGTGTGTGTGTTTGCAAGCGCACGTATGAGGAGTAGAAGAGTACTTATACGCTTTTACATGAATCACTGTGTTAGCCGTAAAAATAAAAAATAAAAAATGATAATAAATAAATTTGTTTTATAAAAGATTTACATTTTTTAAGAGATATATTAATTTAATATTGAAAGTAATGAAAATAAATTTTTAAAGTTATATCTTGAAACAAATATAAAGATTGAAATATTCAAGCACAAGAAATATTGAAATATCCGAGGGATAAATATCTAAGAACATGGGTATTGCATTAAAGAAATAGAGTCATGAAATGGAAATTTTATGAAGTGATATAAAATAAATGTTGTCTTCACTCGTATAAAACCCTAATTATGGTATTGATTTATTATGTAATAAGATTTTTTATTACAAATACGTTAAGTATTGTTATAGAATGACGTTGTAGATATTAAACAATTGGAACAGGTAGGATAAACACATGGATATACGGGGAATGTAAATGAGGCTGACCAAAGACATGAAATAGAAAGAATTGTAGGGTTACGTAGTGGTCAGTCACGTGGTTATGACTTCATAGACACATGATCTCCTTTTAGAAATTTAGTTATAGTGGGTTAAAGTAAATAAGTATGTAAATGCAGTGAGTCAAAAGCATGAAACATCAGGAGTTAATTGAAAAAAATACAACCAACCACGTGGCTATGACGTCATAGACACATGAACATTTTATGTTAACTTTCAGTAAATATAAAAAAGCATGTTAATTATCGGGAAAAATAGATCCAACGACGTCACTTAGTTAAGAAAAATAACATTGTTCCACGGTTTATAATTCAGATTATGACTTGAAAGCAATACGTTCAAAGAAAAAGATATGACGTCGCAGGAATTTATGGTGATGATGATGCAAACATAAATTCATATGAATATAATAAGGAAGATGTGTGACGTCACAATATTTGCATTCGTATTGAAGACTAAGATGATGATAGGTAAAAATGACAAAAAGTGTAGTGGGCTATGGTGAATTAAAATATATTTTGAAAGAATTAGTTATGAAAAGTATATAAGGTTCTATAAATTACGTGTTAGAGATGATAAAATGTAATTGAACATACCGAAGTAATAAAAAAGTTTAGCACTAAATGAAGATTAAGGAAAATGACGGGATGATTATGTTTTGAAATACATGTCAAAATCTATAAATTACATGTTGGAGAGCTGCCAGTATGACTTTGATCATGTTTTATTGATAAAAATTTAGTGAACCATGGTGAGTTAAGATATATTTTGGGAAGAATAGAAAAGAAATGTACGTAAGGTTTTATAAATTACAAGTTAGAGGGATGTTGATTTGTGAACGAACTTATCAAAGTGTTTAAAGTCAGGTAGTATACAGAGAATAAGTTATACGTTGGAGGTTGGGTTTAGGGAATGAAATGTATGCCAACCTCTATAAAATGTGTGGTAGAGAGAAAACAGTATATCTTTTATCATAATTTTGCGAAAAATTTAAGTTGAATGTGAAGATTTAAGTTAAATAAATGTTTGCGAGTTTAGGTTGAATATTAATGTAAAGATCTATAATTTGTACGCTAGATAGATGATGGAATGACTCTGCTCATGCCTTACTGATAAAGTTAAGTCATGCTTGGAGATTCAAATTAAATGTTGAATAGTTTCGAGGTGAAAAATAAATGAAAAGTTCTATGACTCGCCTATCAGATAGATACGAGGATAACTTTGTACGTACATTTAATACAAAATTTAGATTAAATACAGAGATTTAATTAAGTTATATGTTGGAGGTATTAAGGGAGAATTCATCTTGAAAGTGTGAGACAGCAGCAGAATCTATTTCGAATACTCAGAGATTCGCTGCTTTTATACGGTTTCCTTCCTCTTACTCCCGTTTCCCCCCTTACATCGTGATGAAATATTAAGGAAAATGAAACTCTTATCTGTAAATAGATCCCCAAACTGATTATTCTTGTATCCTAATCCCATGAAAAGGGTATCCAGGTACTCGTATTTATTCTCCTTAATCACCTGCTTTCTCTATTCCCAACGTATTATACTGAAAAAAATAAGGAAAATAAAGTTCTAATCTATAAATACGATCCCGAACTGTTTATTCTTGATATTCTAATCCTCTGAAAAGAGACTCCAGGTGTGCAATTACTATTCATTCCCTCCCAAAACCGTCTTCTGTGATAAAGTAACTTTATGTTAGAACAGTCCCCATTGTTTTAAACTAAATAATTTTCATCCAATCACCTGCCGTCTCCTCAGTGACGTCGTAAAATCTTACCGTATCTTATTGGTTAACACGAGTCAGTTCATACACGACGTCGGAATCATATACGTTTGTTATTGGTTAACAATGAACTAATTAGTATCAGAATCCACGTGGAGTATAGCCTTGTTATTCAGTTCATATACCATCTTGCTATTAAAAACATGTTACGCTTTCGTGGTTATACAGCCATAGAAGATATTTTACATTTGGTTCTTACTTAGAACATCCAGGGAGTCCTTAAAAGTAAGACTATATAAGGAGAATAAGATTTAGGTTGAAGGAGGTTGGGGATGAAATTTGTTCCAGAGAGAAGTCTTTGATCATGCATAAGTGTTAAAAAAGATAGATTGTATATTGAGTTTTAAAGTAAATGATGTGGAACTTAGGGTTAGAAATGTATGTGAAGGAACAATTAATTATATGCTATATAGGTGCCCATGGAGAATCATATTATCCATTGAATAGTTTTGGTTGAACAAAGAGAGTAAAGTTCTGCAATTTGTATGCCAGATAGATACTAACACACCTTTGTTCATACAATAGTGATAAAAAGCTAGTTTAGATATATGACGCATGCTGTGAGACTTAGTGCAGAAACCTACACAACGTCTATGAAAAGTGTTGTAGAAATGTCTGAAAGCCATGAGGGAGAATGAATACAGTGTAAATGAAGGCTTTCAGTCTGCGTAACAAGTATATTTAGAGGAGTGGTTAATAGCTTTAAATGTGTGTGTGTGATATGTTGTTAGAAGTAATATACATGAATTTTGCTTTGATATGTCGAGTATATCAGTGCATGTAATGTTAAAATTTTAAACTAACTGGTCTTACTTGGAGACAATTGTTGTGTATGCGAGCAAATGGGAATGTGTTTGGGTGTATGTGAGCATCCCTGAGTCCTTATACGTACTTTACTACACGCATGAGAGGAAAAGTAGAAAAATTTCAAAGTCCTGCGAATAGAATATCGACTGGAGATTGTTACCATGAATGCTGGGTAGCATGGTGATGTCTTTGAAGTAGTTATTGTGGGTTTGTATATACTTGTGTATGTGTTTATGTGAGGTGAAAGTGGTAAAGATTTATTTGGTCTCAGCAAAAACATTAAAAAAGAAAAAAAATAAGAGAAAAATATAAAAATTGATAATAATTTATTTTAAAAAATGAAAAGGGAAAAGAAAAAAAGAAAAAAGGAGAAATAAAAAAGAAAAAGAAAAAGAAAAAAATAGAAAAAAACCCAGAGATATTTGTTTAAGTAGAATAAAATATATCAAGTCAGGTCTTGAATGCTGATAAAGAAGTATGACGTCATAATATTTTAAATTCGTATTTGAAAGTGTTCAAATGACACGTGATGATGACGTCATCAATGTTTAGGCATACCTCGGCGCGTCTCACTGCGTTCGTTCATCTGAGGAATCAAAGTCATAGGAAGAAAAATTGTAGTCATAGTTTCATGATTGTCTATACCATGACGTGTCATAAGGTAAGGTGTGTGTGTGTGTGTTTGCCCCTATAGAAAAACCCGTGAACAAGAAATGGTGATCAAGATAGAGGAAGAAAATCTATTTAAATAAAAACCACTTGGTCAAAAATGACGGATACCACGTGTTCAGGAAGGTAGATACCAAGATGGCCTAGCAAGAATGCCACATACTAGAAAGTGTTAAGGAAAAGTTAGAAAGTGCTAGAAAAAAAGGAAGCATGACGTCACAATGTAAGATGTGTGTTTGCGTATGCGTAGGTGATGTCCTGATTGGCACATGTCTGTATACGGATGTAGCCAATGAGACATCGTTTTTTGTCTTACCCTCAGTGCCAGCTTCGCTGACACTGGCACTTCCCTCTTACTAAGTGGGTGACATGGCCTAGCATGGCTGCCTCATACTAGAAAGTGCTAGAAAAAATGTTAGAAAGTGTTAGAAAAAAGGTAGCATAACGTCACAAGGTAAGGTGTGTGTCTGTGACTGTGTATGCGTGCATGATGTTTTTGGTATTGTATGTATATGTATGAATATACTTAAATGTATTACATTTATAAAAATTACGAATTATTTTAGTTATAGCTTTGTAAAGAAAACGAGTTTAGAATAAAAAAAACACGTATAATGAAAAAAATGCAAAGTGGAATAAATAAATGGAAATGAAAATTTTGGAAAAATTGATGTTAATGACTTAAAGGACATTTTCGCACTTGTATTGGTAAGATCTCTTGGTCTAGTGGCTAACGTCGTGGATCCATTCCTAAGGTTGGATGTTCGAATCCAAATTTTGAAGTTTTTTTTTTTTTTTTTAAATCTACGGAGATGAAGGTCATGTTTTCAGAAAATTTTACAAGATATATTAATAAAATAATTATTTCTGTTAAACAAGTGCTTTAAAGAAAATAAAACTTTTAAGATTGTTTAAGGAGTATCTAAAGTATATAGGGTTTAAGGTTATTATATATATATATATATATATATATATATATATATATATATATATATATATATATATATATATATATATATATATATATATATATATATATATATATATATATATATATATATATATATATATATTTATATATTTATTTTCCCTCCTATTGGTAACTCTGACCATAATCTTATAGCTCTTAATTATAATGCTTTCTCTCCAACAGCTCCTAAATTCCCTAAACGTACTTTCTGGAACTTTAATCGGGCTAATTGGGGGGCAATGCGCCGCTTCTTTGCTAACTATCATTGGAGTGAATTTTGCTTTGTCTCGGGGAACGCTTCTGTCTCTGCTGAAAAGGTAGGGGCCGTAATCCTTGACGGGATGGGTAGATTCATTCCATCTTCAACTAAATCTTTTTCTCCTCAAAATCTTTGATTCGATGGCAATTGTTCTCTTGCCTTTCAGGAGAGAGACAATGCTTATCATGAATGGAAAAACTCTCCTTCTCCTATCAATCTTGCTAATTTTCATTCAGCTTGGAATCGTTGCAGGGATGTTCTTCGACGGACTAAGCGTACTTTCATAAAAAGGAAGTGCGCTGACCTCCATGGCTCTCCTACTGATAAAAATTTCTGACCTCTTGTCAAAAATATTTCTAACAACTTCTGTAAATCTGCCTTTCCTCCTCTTATTCGCTCTGATGGTTCTGTAGCTAATACTCCTTCTGGAAAGGCTAATCTCTTCGGCCTCCTTTTTAAATCTAATTCCACCCTGCTCGATTCTGGCATCCCTCCTCCTCCTCCTTCTCCTCTCAGGTGTCCCATGTCTGTACCTGTAATTACTCATGATCGGGTTCATGGGATTCTGAAATCTATGAACGTCAGGAAGGCCAGTGGCCCGGATGGCATTCCCCCTCGTGTTCTGGGGGAGTGTGCTTCCGAGTTGGCGCCTGTCCTCGTTCAGTTCTACTCTCTTTGCCTTAATACTAATACTTTTCCTCTATGCTGGAGGCGTGCATTTGTTCAGCCGATCCCGAAAAAAGGTAGTCGTTCTGACCATTCTAACTATCAACCTATCGCTCTCACTTGTGTTCTGTCTAAAATTTTTGAAACTCTCCTCAACTCTCATTTCCTGGATCATTTGGAGTCTCATTCTCTTCTCTCTGATCACCAGTATGGCTTTCGACGCTCGAGATCAACTGGTGACATACTTTCCTATCTTACTGATCTATGGTCTTCTGCCCTTAGGGACTTCGGGGAGTCTTGTGTGGTGGCGCTTGACATATCCAAGGCTTTTGACCGGGTATGGCATGCGTCGCTGCTCTCCAAGCTCCCTTCCTTTGGGTTTCCTCCTTCTCTTTGCTTACTCTTGTCTAGTTTTCTCTCAGATCGTTCCATTTCGGCACTTGTAGATGGAGCGACCTCTTATTTCTTTTCTGTCAACTGTGGTGTTCCTCAGGGTTCCGTTTTATCTCCAACCTTATTCTTACTTTTCATTAACGATCTTCTCAACTGCACTTCTAACTCTGTTCACTCTTATGCTGATGACTCAACTCTACATTCTTCTACTCATTTCAAATCTGCTCCCTCTTTTGCTTCTAGAGTTGCTTCTCGTCTACAGCTTTCCGATTCTATTCTTGCCGATATGAATGGGATTTCCCGGTGGGGTCATAGCAACCTTGTGAAATTCAACTCTTTAAAAACTCAACTTCTTCACATCTCCCTCTCAAAAACACCTCCTAACTTTCCTATCCTCTTCGATGGCTCTCCCGTCTCACCTGTAAATAACATTAACATTCTTGGTCTAAACATAAACAACAAACTCTCTTGGAAACCACATATCACAATGGTTGCTAAAGCGGCCTCTAAGAAGCTGGGAATTCTGTTCAGATTGCGAGAATTTTTTTCTTCTGAGCAGTTGCTCCAAATATATAAGGACTTATTCGTCCTTGTATGGAGTACTGTTCTCACATTTGGGGGGGCTCCGGCTCCTCCTCTCTTCTGGATAGGGTTGAGTCAAAAGCTAAAAGATTAATAAACTGTCCCCTACTTTCAAACTTTCTTGACCCTCTATCTCTGCGACGTGACGTTGGCGCGTTATCTCTTTTCTACAGGTACTACAATGGCAGGTGCTAGAAGGAATTGGCCTCTCGCAATCCTCCACCGTTGCGTCGTCCTCGTTGCACAAGAAGTGCCCTGCTTTCGCACCAATTTTGTGTGTACGTAGGAAATCCCAGGTTAACCCGTTGTGGTACCTCCTTCTTTCCAGCCACCTCTACTCTGTGGAATTCTCTACCATCATCTTTTTTTCCTCCTGTATTTAATCTTCCACTCTTCAAGGATTCCGTCAGCGCCCACCTGAGGGCTGTGCGTTAGGTGTATGTGTGTGTTTGAATGTGTTTTGTCCTTGTGTGTGTGCCCCTCCTTGAAAAGGGCTCTGCCCGTGAGTGGTGGAGTTCTGTAAATATATATATATATATATATATATATATATATATATATATATATATATATATATATATATATATATATATATATATATATATATATAATCCAAATTTTGAAGTTTCTTTTTTGACAAAAATCTACATAGATGAAAGTCATGTTTTCAGAAAATCCACGAAGCTCGTATATATATGGCGGCTGTCATAGCAACAACGAGATGTTTGTGTGCGCACTCACGCGTAAAGTCTTGGTTACAATGCCAACAACAGCAACAACATTTGATATGTCTGTGTATGCGCTTGCGCCGGGTACCGCAACCGGCTAAGGGGCCACAGCCCCTCCATGAGTATTCCACCGCCCGCGCCCGCGCCTACGCCCACGAGAAAGAAAGAAAGAAAGAAAAAAATAGTGGTAACATCAAAATTCTACCCAATGTCATGACGTCAGCATTCAAAAGTAGAAAAATGTGGCAGGTAAATATAACAATTAGGTTTTTCTAAGGAAAGTTCGTGTTGGCTCAGTGGTTAAGGTTACGTAATTCAAATCAAAGGTTGAGGTTTCGAATCCCCGTTCATGGATCTCGCAAAAGTTTTAAGTTCTTAAATTCGGGCGAAGAAGTTTGATTTTTCAATCAATAGATGGCTTTGAGGTCTTGAAGAAATGGCGCAAAAATTCAAATTCAAGATGGCGTCGACACACACGTGATGGACAGAAGGAAAAATCACGTGACGTAGAAAAAATGGCGACGAGTGAAGCAGATACCACGTGACATGACGTCATAGGGAAAGAAAATGATGTCATCAAGAAGGGTGTCTGTTTTTGGCTGGACGATGCCTTACTTTCATTCCAAAATGGCACTCACCCTCGGTAATAGGAAGGGTGCAAAGAATATAGGAAGAGTGCCAAGATATAGGAAGGGTGTCAAGTATCAACAAGGGTACCACGTGCTAGAAAGCTCTCTAGCATGAGGGACAAGTGCTAGAAAGAAGCTAGAAGGAAGCTAGATATTACCCTCAGGAAACAGCGTGAGGCACGTGGCGGCGGCAAGATCAAAGGGAAAAAGGCAAAAATTTAAGGGATTAACAAGATTAAATCAAAGATAAGAGGATAAAGAGGATTAAAAACACCTCACCAAAAACTATGGTTTCCCCTTTTTCTATTCAATTTCCCCTCACCCCCAAAATAGGCCTTATGAACGTACGTGGTTTCCCCTCAGGTGGCACTGGCACTCCCCTCAATAGGCACTGGCACCCTTCAATGTTCGGGCCTTACTACTATATAAATATATATATATATATATATATATATATATATATATATATATATATATATATATATATATATATATATATATATATATATATATATATATATATATATATATAGGTTAGACTGCACTTTGGTATCCTTAAATATTTCAAAAACTACTAAACGTACGTTAAAAAGGATAACATTTATGAAATCCTTGAAGAATTTTGATAAAGGAAAATTGGGAAATAAAAAAAAACTTATGATAATTTTATTATCTACGTAATATGTATTTTTTAATAAGTTTTAAGACATTGTACGTCTGGCAGGGTCGTCTTCCAGCGTCTCTTTCTCGGAGATTAATTTCGCTATTTTGGAGTAACATAATATCGCGATTGAATAAAAAATTTATAAAATATGTGATATATATATATATATATATATATATATATATATATATATATATATATATATATATATATATATATATATATATATATATATATATATATATATATATATATATATATAGTGTAATATGGAATTAGGCTTCTACCCTACGGCAACATTCCATCAATCAGTTAGGCCTGTATACCTCGGCAATCTTCGGTCGTTCAGGTTAGATAAGTCGTAGTAGGTTCGTTAGAAACTAAATAATAATAATAATAATAATAATAATAATAATAATAATAATAATAATAATAATAATAATAATAATAATAAGGCTAGAATTTTCCTCATTTATCGTACACAAACAATTTTTTTTATTATATTTAACTTATTTTCACATGTTTTATTATTGGCTTTATCAAAATTCTTCAAGGATTTCAAAAATGATATCCTTTTTTACGTACGTTTAGTAGTTTTTGAAATATTTAACGACACCAAAGTGCAATCTGACCATATATATATATATATATATATATATATATATATATATATATATATATATATATATATATATATATATATATATATATATATATATATATATATATATATATATATATATATGTTGCTAAGAGCAAGTAGAAAGGACTTGCAATAGATTTTCAAGTAGAAGTGAAAATATCAGAACTGTCAACTAGTTTGTCAAAACAGCAATGCATAATTTCAAGTAAAGGTAAATAATTTATTTTACGGAAATAGTCTTCAAAATCTTTAAAAATATCTTCCAAGATAAATGACTGCAATGCAGCAAAGACCAAGCCTGCAATTCAAGAGAACATAGAGAAATCCAAAAGAAAACCGATCGACCTTTTCAATATGTGTTTTATGGAGGAATTTATGGATCATATATGCAGAGAATATATAAAATATGCTTCTCAAAAAGGAGACCAACAATTTACACTTTCGGTCGATGAATTGTACATTTATTTCGGAATTCTTTTGCTGTCCGGTTACAACAAACTTCCCTTTAGAAGAATGTACTGGGAAAGACGTCCCGATTCAAACAACAATTTGGTTAATAATTCTATAAGTAGAAATAAATTTGAAAAAATTCACTAATTTCTACATTTCAATGATAATATGACCATTGATCCTAACGACAAAGTGTACAAAATTTGACCCCTCATAGATCATTTGAACAACAAATTTTTTAATTTCATCGAGCCTCTTGGCAGTAAATTTTCTTTAGATGAAGCTATGGAGCCATATTATGGGCATCATTCCATGAAGCAATTTATTAGAGGAAAACCAATTAGATTTGGGTTCAAATTCTGGTGCCTAGCTACACCAGAAGGATACATAATCAAGTTTTATCCATATACAGGAGGAGGGACAAGATACCAGGAAAGACAGTAGGGTCTTCTGTGACAGAGAAGCTGTGCTTAGGATGCGTTCCTGAAGGGTCGTCCATTTATATGGACAATTATTTTACATCATTTTCATTGATGGACACCCTTGCAACTAACATTGTTTTGCATTGGAACAATCCGGTGACAGGAATTGAGAATGCTCCTTTGCAGGACTTGAAAAAGACATATCGGGTCACTTACTGTGACGTAGGAGAAAAAAAATCTGGAGTTACTCTTGTTCGATGGAATGACAACAGTCAAGTAACCATGGTTTCAAACTCAAAAAAAGAGGCATCTTTGAATTGGTAGCTTGCAAACGTTGGAGCAAAGGAGAGAGGAAACAACCAAATATCGTAAAACTGTATAATAAAAACATGGGAGGGGTGGATCTGTTCGAAAAAATGCGAGCATTGTACCGAATTAGAATACGATAAAAAAATGGATTTGGCCTTACTTTCGCTTTTGCCTAAATGTCAGTGTTGTCAATTTGTGGATGCTATACCGTAATATCGAAAGCATTCCGCTTCTTGAATTTACTAGACAGAATAGACAAGCATAGGAGATGTGCAATCTATAGAATATCCGTACAATATCGTTGAACAAAATGCAATGTAGGTCTTCATGCATATGAATGCTTTGTTAAATATATATATATATATATATATATATATATATATATATATATATATATATATATATATATATATATATATATATATATATATATATATATATATATATATATATATATATATATATATATATATATATATATATATATATATATATATATATATATATATATATATATATATATATATATATATATATATATATATATATATATATATATATATATATATATATATATATATATATATATATATATATATATATATATATATATATATATATATATATATATATATATATATATATATATATATATATATATATATATATATATATATATATATATATATATATATATATATATATATATATATATATATAATATATAAAAATATAACTTTAGCAAAAAGTACCATTATCAAAATTTGGAATTGTTGCAAAAGCTAATGCCCACTGTGTCCCAAAATACACGGCCTAAAAATCTATGAAAGAGAACAAATTTTTTAATAATTTTTGGAAATTGACATTTCTAGGGCTAAAATAGACTATATATCGAAATTTTTAAAAAAAAATTCAAACTTTTTAATTTCAGGCATTAATGGGTTAATGTTAAATCAAAAGATTTGATCGTTAGTAGAACATCGTCTGCAAAATTAATAATTATTATTTGTAGTAGCAGTAGTAATAGAAGTAGCATTATTAGTAGCAGAAGTAATTGTAATAGTAGCAGTAGGGCAGATGTAGTGTTATAAGCATCAACAGCAGTTGTATTGTTATTATTTTTATTAGTATAAGTAGTAGTAGCAGTAGCAGTAGATGTATATTTTTATTAGTAGTAGTAATAGCAAGAGAAGAAGTTTTATTATTAGTAATAGTAATAGTAGCATTATCTGCAACAGAAGTAGTATTTTTATTATTATTAGTAGTAGTAGATGTAGTATTATTATTAATTATAGTATTAGCAATAGCAGAAGTATTATTATTATTATTATTATTATTATTATTATTATTATTATTATTACAGCAGCAATATTAATATTATCATTATTATTATTATTATTATTATTATTATTATTATTATTATTATTATTATTATTATTATTATTATTATTATTATTATCATTGTTATGACAGCAGCTGTTTTTATTAGTAGTAGTAGAAGCAGATGTAGAATTATTAGTTGCAGTAGTAGTATCAGCAATTGCAGAAGCATTAGTAGTAGCAGTAGTAGTAGCAGCACTAGTTGCAGTAGCAGAAGTATTATTCTTAGTAGTAGTAGTTGTAGCACTATTATTATTATTATTATTATTATTATTATTATTATTATTATTATTATTATAATTATTATTATTATTAATATTATTATTTTTATTTTTATTAATCATAATTATTATTTAAATTTAAGGTATTATTATTTTTATTATATAATATTAGTTACTAATATATTAACTTATCTATGTAATGTAAAGATGGATACAGTGGATTCGCCGAGTATCATTACAAACCAAAGACAGTTAAGGTGCATTTGGGGGATCCGATTATACTCGACTGTAGAACTACAAGTCCAGATATTAAAGTCAATTTACTAATAAATAAAAAGCAGGTAAGTCTGAAGTTTAAATTATCGTTTAAAATTAACGTATATATAAATAAATTTATGTTATTATTTTTTTAATTCATGGATTACTTTAAGAAGAAGACGATATGTTGTTTAAACAAAATGTTCAAAGTAATGGTAATCACAACAACAGCATATAATAAGTTGGCATTAATTAATTGTCCATATGGTTTAATTCCCCTGACTATTATTTACTGATTACGAGACTGACTGATTGACAGAAGGTACACACCAACTTTTTCCCTGAATAAAACTGTAATTATTATAAAGATAACCAGCCTCTTCCATCTTTTAAGATTGCTTCACAACAAATTTGATAATGAAATCGTCCAAATTTCTTTCATGTAGACGGCTGATGCCATTTTGGTTAGTCACCATTGTGTGCCAGTTTACTTACCTGAGTATATTCCTGTGCGACAACATTTATAGGTTCCGCTAGTGATTGATTGACAGATGGGATATACCAGCGTTTGCCACTATCATTTTAAATTCGAAATCTTCATTTGAAGCTCAAAAACTAATACCTACTTTGTTTATAATTTTGCTAAGTTTAAAATCGTAATCACTAGATACGAAAATTTGATTCTCTCAGACTTTTTGCTTTAATTAATAGTTTTGAACATCAAATAAACACGAAAATTTCCCCATGTTCTCCATTTCCCCCTTTCATTGCAATGATGTTGCAACATGTAGCAACTTACGAAGGCTAAATAATCTTATTAAACTAAGTATTTCTGACATCACATTTCTACTCTGCTGGAGATCCCCTTACTGGCTAGAGCTTTTTATTTTTTTTAACGATTGGTTTTTTGAATTTAATAGCCAAACCTTTATTAATTAAGTTATTTTTGGCTTTGAAAAATTTTATTAAGTATAATCGTTAACAGAAAAAAGAGAATAATCTCTCAGCAACTTGTAGTTGTTGAATTACATTTTATCTATGTAGATTTTAGATAATGCTCTATTATATTTTGTGAAGGAAAAGAGTCGAGGCCTTATTGGTTAGTTGCTACTTTAAATTTCTTAACTTGTCTGTTATTGTCAGATGATTTTAAAAGTTTTTAACAATTAATAATAACAAATAATTTATTAATAATAATAGGTATTACTCTAAAAAATAATGATGTAATTTTAACGGAAAAAAGATTTAGTAAACCTTAAAAATTTTTAATAAAAATAAAAATTTGCTTTACATAAATGCTTGTAAGTAATATTATTATTAATATTTGCTTGTCTATCAAGGTTTCTCGACTACAGTATAAATTCGATCCTCGAGTAGGAGTTATTCTCGAAGATCTGAAAGGTTTCCCGAACCAAACTCAGAGTAAAGAAATAATTTGCAAAAATAATTATACGGCTTCTGAAAAATTAATTTTTAAACGTAAGTTGAGTCTTTGATTATAAAAGCTTTAATGAATTTGTTTTCAGCTTTTGGTTTCTTACAAATAATTTGCATTTAATATTAACTTCTATTTCTTTTTTTCCCTATAACGAGCAACCTGAAGTTGCAAATGTTAAAGCAAAATACATTTAAACAACATTGAACCATTTGTCTATAGAGAGTGGCACACAGGCAGTTATTAACTTCCTCAAGCATTTGTTGTTTATTGAAAAGAGAAGCAACAGTAATGTTAGTTCTCAAAGATAAACGATCAAATGAGCATGAGATGGTTGCAAGCAACAATTATTTAGCTTAACCCTTGAACTCGACCTTATCCAAAAAAATAAAAGAAATTAAAGACGATCTCTCAGATAACTACGGTACACTGTACAAGGACGAATTAAATATTTTTTTAATATGAGTTGCTGAGAAAAAAGGCAAGAAGATAATGAAGAAAACAATCGCTAAGATGAAGACAAGATGCAAGTGTATATGTAATAAAAAATGGAGATTTGAAATGAATGGCAAAATAGAGTATCGATCATCTTAAACATAGGGACTGATAGAGTTAAATGAGCAACAGAGAAGATTGTTTACCAAGAATAAGAATATAATAGTAAGAACACTCAATCGATATACAAGTATGGAAGAAGCTGACCTGCCGATAACCCTGTATAAGGAACAATATGAAAGAAGCTAAACAATAGCGTAAAAGCAAGGAAAAAAGGTGAGGCCTATTTGAAGGGATCTTAGAAATCTTCAATACCCTGTCAGAAGACTTGAATGTGCCAAGCATTACACAAAAAAACTGATCATAGTCCTTAAGAACAAAAGACCATTAATCAGAAGGATAGAAAAGAATGAGACCAGTGATCACGAGCGTCAAAATGTATATAAATCAAGTGTTCCCAAACATTTTTTGCTTGTGTAACCCCTGAGTCCTAACTTTACGTACTTAAAAAAGTATTTATCATAAACCCTTTACAGCTTATCATGGACCCCTGAAATAGCATCCTGTCTTGATGGGCCCAGTCAAGGTTTCTGAGGGTACATGTGGACCTCGATTGGGAAACGCTGATATAAATGATCAAGAAGAATAAAATGCGATGAGATGACAATTAAGAAGAGTTACAAAGATCTAATATAAAATACAAGCCAGACTTAATGGGACACTACTTAAGGAGATATGAATTTTTAAGAAGTGCTTTAAAAAGATTTTGTGATTGTGTGAAGTGTATGTGGTGTGCAAGCAATCGCTTGCACAGCCAGTCCATGAACACTTTAATGTAGAAAGAAAAGCACACTAGGTATATTTTCTTTACGAAAATGCGTAAAAAGAAGTGAACATTGCTAAGAGAAGTGTGGAGAAATTATCAAGTTTAACCTCATTATCCATGCTCCAAAAATGATAGGTTGAGTATAGAATCAGTCGTACAGAGCCCACGCTTGTATTTATGTCCTGCCTTCCCCTGCCCTATTTTTTGAGAAAAGAAATATCATGCTTTAATTTTTTTTAAAACAATGAATTATATAAATTTCCTAAATTACTATTTTGGTTACATATGCAAATAAAATTAATATTAATAAACTTATAATTAAATTTCCATGAAAGTAATTATTTGATTTAAAAGCATTATAAATTTTTGACATTTTGAATGATTTGTTTTTTTTTTTTTAAAATTTTCTAATAATTTTAACACATTTAAATTATGTACTTCTACAGAAAAGTTTATTGAAGAAAAATTTTCTCGGTGATTCATATTTTTAAGCTGTTCAAATGTTTACTAAGTTTTTATAGAAAATTTAATTTTTTATTTATTTTCAGTTTCTAGAAGGTAAATACTAGAAATTACTATTAATAAGGATGGTTTTTTAAATAGTAATTTTTTTTAAA
>SEYY01001000.1:175343-190343 GCA_009176605.1 Armadillidium nasatum
TACACAGTCTCATCCTTTCTCTGTCCAACTCTCTGACCCCAGACTTAACCGCTATGCTCAATCTTACATGTACTCCACTGGTAAAGTCTGGAACACACTTCCTTCATCTATTTTTCCAACTTCCTATGACTTAGGCACCTTTAAACGCCGTGTATCAGGTCATGTCGGCCTTTAATTTGACCATCCTTACGACTTTCCTCCCATCTCTGGTGGAACATTGGTAGGCCTCTGGCCTTTGCCCACCAGAGGAGAAATAAAAAATATATATATATATATATATATATATATATATATATATATATATATATATATATATATATATATATATATATATATATATATATAGATGACCTAAGAATATTAGATGCTATAATTGCAAAGGATGTTTTAGCAAATCAATCGAAAACCGATCTTTAAAGTGTTGAAACTTTGAACTTCCACTTTTAATTACAACCTAATAAGAACTTTATATAGTTTGCCTGTTTCACAGTTAATCCCAAGAATGTGGACAGCAACCTCTCTTTTCTATAAACCCCTTAAGTCTTTGGTTGATGCTTTTTCTATCCTTTTCTATGAGCCCTTCATCTTACCCTTGGAAATCAATATCATTGTTAGAACGTATCATATTCTTCCCCTCTCCTTATTAACCTTGCAATGGAAACAAGCATATCATTTCCTTCCCCAAATTTAATATAATTAACCGATTTCTACCTAAGACCCTAGTTTTACCGATGAGTAAATATTTATAATAAAAGTAATTCCTACAGATCACTCGGCACTTTTTCTTGTAATGGTTCGCACAGAAAATGCTCTTGTAAACCTTACTAGTCCAGGAACATTGGAAACAATCAATGCAACTGAAGGGGACAACATCAATATTGCATGTTTTGCACTTGCTTATGCTTACAACTTTACTTTCTTGAATTATTCAGGTATGTAAAGTTCTTTTACATAGTGATAGACATCTAATTAGATTCCAGATGGAATTTTTTATATTGTGCAAGTGTGAGAGCAGATAAAATATATGAATGCCGAACGTTATTGGATAATACTCGGAAGCGAATCATATATGTCATTTATTTATGTTAAATCATTATATTTTTGAACTCATTATTTTTATGTAATATACAGTGTGAGTCGAGAGGAAATCCCCAAACACCGGGAGTGTATTCTACACATATTGTAAATGTTTGACAAAAAAAAAAAAAAAAAAAAGAAGTTGTAATTCGATTTTTATTTGTTTTCAAATTACAGCGTTCTAAAGGTTAAAGTTTAAGCACTCAATCAAGTAAACTAGCATATGACAAACAGACACAAAAAATTATCATTTGTCAATTAACCCATTGTTAGTTGTGAATTATTTTGACTAATAACAGTATAAAAGTTATAAACAATATCACACATCTATTCAAATCTGAAAAATGCGAATATGAGATTGGCTTATGGTTTTGAATAGCTGCTCTTGTGGAGTACCGCCAACCGTGTTTGTATTGCAGAATTCCAGATCAAAACTTATTTATCAAAAGTTTCAACGCAATATTTGTGACCAGTACACTATTCAGTGAGCAAATCACATCAGAACGTGCCTACAGACAAATGTAAATAAAGTAGAAAGCATGTTTGTGAGACTAATCTTCATTTGATTCAATACATAGTTTTTACTGATGAAGCAATATCCATTCGCGATGGTATCGAAAATACCCGTAACTCTCATCGATGATCTAAGGAAAATACCTATGGACGATAATAGTAGAAACAAATTTTTAACAACGTTTTCAATTCACGTGTGGTGTGAGATTATTAATCGTCATTCAATTGGTCTTTCATTATTGAGAATCGCTAACCAGAAGAATGTTATTTGGAATTTTTGCAAAATGAGTTACAAGGTCTATAAGAAGATGTTCCTTTAAACATAAGAAATGCTATGTTCTATCAACTATATGGAACTCATCTACATTTTGATCGCCATGTCAAATAATACTGTATTTAAATGGAACTTTTCCTGAACGATAGGTTGGTCAAGGTAAGACTGTTAGTTGAACGTTAAAGTTTGATACCTTACACCATTGGATTTTTGTTTTATTGGGCTGGTTGAAAAGTGAGGTATTCAAATGTAAGGTGGACAATCGAGGTGCTCTACTTCTCTAAATTATGAGTGCTGCAACTCACATAAAAATGAGAGAAGAATTAGGAGAGTAGCAAATACTATTCGCAGACTAGCCAAAAAATTCATAAAGGTGGTACCTTTGATACTTTATTGTAAAAAAAAATTTTTTTTCCTAAATAAACTTGTGTTAGCTTACTTGAACATACATAAATCTCAGAAACGGTGTAATTCGGCAGCAAATGAAGATCAGATTACAACTTTTGTGGTTTTTTAGTCATATATTTATGTGTAGAATACACTCCCGGAGTTTAGTTCTTCCTGTCGATTCACCCTGTTTATTCGTTTTTTTAATGTATGCATGAATGTATTTATGTCTTATGAGTACGTACGTATTTGTTTTTATTATTATTATTATTAATTATTATTATTATTATTATTATTATTATTATTATTATTATTATTATTATTATTATTATTATTATTATTATTATTATTATTATTATTATTATAATAATATATTATTATAATTATTATTATTATTATTAAATAATATGTTATAATTTCCTTTCAAATTTTCAAAAAAATTATTTCTTCTTCAATTGCTGACAGGCTTTGCCCACAAACTTCGGAAATCATCAGAGCTTGGATTCTTGGTTTATTTTCATCCAAAAATTAAGATAATAAATTTTTAAAATTATCAATATTATTTATTTTCTGAGCTTTACGTGAGTAGTGTAGAATTTAAAATAATAGAGATATACGTTTTGCATGCCCCATCTGTCAATCAATAAGTCGTGAGACCAATGAACTTCAGCGAACAGTCAAACTATGTATGCAAATTGGTACTTGATGGAGACTAAATGAAAGGGCATAAGCTCTCGTCTAATACTTAGCAGGATTTTCCTTTTGGTTATTCAATATTGTATACAGCTTGCGTACCAACTCTGAGAACACGTGACAGATTTATTGAAAGATGGAACATACCTGCGTATTTTTGTTTCATTTTAAATTCTACGCTTCTCTTGTAAAGCACAGAGAATAAATGACAATTGATAATTTTCAAAATTTATATTCTTCACTTTTTGCTTAAAATGAATCATTCATCTTCAAGAAACCAAACTTTGATGATGTTCGAAGTTTGAGAACTAACACTGTCAGTAATTTCATGATGTCCGATGTCTGAGAACGAAACTGGTCAGCGCTTTGGTGATATCTGAATTTTAAGGACGAGTCCGGTCACCAATTAGAAGAATAAAAATCTTTTTAAAAATTTGAAGAGAAACTACTGTATTATTCATATTAAAATTAAAGCTTAATAGAAAGTCTATTATTATTATTATTATTATTATTATTATTATTATTATTATTATTATTATTATTATTATTTATTACTATTGCTGATGTTGGTGCCTTGATTTTGCTGATGTCGCTTTTGATGCTGTTGTAGATGTTGATGTTACAGTTGAAAGAACATTTCTAATGTAATTATATCTGTCTTCAGAGTTGCTCCCAGATACAGGGAACATCAGTTTACTAAAAATTGGTTCCTATCAATGTATTTCGCAAAAATTTGCTATTAATATTGTGTAAATTTTTATTTTTTATATTATTGTTACTATTGCAAAGAATGTTTCATAAGTATATTTTGATAATATTGGTAGTTATTATTAGTTATTGTTATTATTATCAGTTGTTGGCACAGATGTAAATTGCCCATTCATTTATGCCTCAGGGCAAATGCCATGAACATTTGTCCAAATAGGACAGTTTTGAAGGCATTTATACTTTTTTAACTGTAGGAATAAGATTCAAGAAATTTTGGAAGTACTTCTGCAGTCCTGCATTCATCATAAATCGTATATAATAAAAGGAATTCCATCGAACAGAAACTGTGGCTATTTTCTTTAAAAAAATAAATAAAAAATAAAAATAAAAAAAAATAAATAAATAAAAATTAATAATAATAATAATAATAATAATAATAATAATAATAATAATAATAATAATAATAATAATAATAATAATAATAATAATAATAACAGTATATTATTTCTATAATTGGGTATTTATAATATCAGAGTATCCTATCAATTTTTAAAGCAGACAAATAAATATCTGATATTGTACTTCAACAATTTTAATTCAATTTTTAAAAGTGTTGCTGTCCTAAGAATCCCTTACGAATATTTTTTAGTGTTAAGAAGATCTCTTCTCTTTAGATGATTGGATGAACATTTTGATAATGTCCAGCCGCATTTGAGGGTTGTAAATGACGAAAGCAAGTTATCTTGTTTTTTTATTGTTTCAGATCATTTCGACCAGTGGTTTTTCCCTGCTATTCACTTTTTCTAGAGTAAATTTTCCTAAAACCTGACAAACCGTTATACATACAGAAAAACGTACGAAATCTACTTTTTTGGAGCGTTAAAATGCACGTGCCCTGAAAGTTTGATAAAAATTGATTTAAAAAAATCAGCTACACGAATGAATACAGACAGACTGGGACTCTCGAATTGATTTCCATGGCCAATTGTAGAATTTGAGAATAAAATATAAAAAATAAATATAGTAGAGAGAAGGAAAATTAAGATATATCGAAAAAGAAAGAAAACTAAGACATATCTATATAAAAGCATGGCTTAAACTCACCACGTCTTCGACAAGAAATAATGTTAATAATGATTATAAATATACAAATAACTCTTAGGGTTATCTAACTTACTCACTTAGAATATATTTCCGTTTACGCGCGCAAAAATCAATAGCTGCGAATACCTTACAAGCTCCTGAATATATTGGTGATGAAGCGAAACTAAAATATCTACTCTAAAAATGCAACTGAATAACGCAATGAAAAAATGGAGAAGTTGTGGTAGAGTCGTATGTTCGAAATTCGTTTGCGTAAGAATTTTAATTCACCGCAAACCTAGTGTCGGTGTTCCTCAAGTTAGAAAGAAGGAAATGATAGACCAGCTTGCCCGTTAAAAGGTGGCACACCAATTCTTCTCCTAAAACTGACAGGAAAGAATTGGTCTTCAACTTCTGGAACGACCACCAACAGGAGAGCAGTACAAGATTCCAAGAGAAGGTGAACCTGAGGCGGAAGTTTAAGAAACTGACTGAAATGATAACAAACCAGATTATTATTATATTGATATTGTTTTTGTTGTTGTTGTTGCTATTGTCGTAGTCATTGTTGTTGTTGTTGTTTTTGTTGTTGTTGATTGTTGTAGTTGTTGTTGTTGTTGTTGTTGTTGTTGTTGTTCTTTTTTATTATGTTTTTTGATGATGATATTATTATTATTATTATTATTATTATTATTATTATTATTATTATTATTATTATTATTATTATTATTATTATTATCATCATTATTATTATTCTTATTATTATTATTATTATAATTTTCATTATTATTATAATTTCATTATTATTATTATTGGTGTTATTAATTTTTGCAGGCAAAACTGATATATGCGACACAAAACTTTCTTTAGGAAGGTGTTTAAATATAACAAACATCTCACTTAGAAAGGATTGGTTCTTCGAATGCTTAGCCCAAACTATCATCCCGAGCATCGTCAATAAGATATCTTTCCGGGTCGATGTATTCGGTAAAGTTGTTTAATTTTATTTTGTTATTCCTCAATTAAGGTTAAAAGAAGAAGACTAAGGTAAGCTATAGGTAACAATTGTGGGAGATTCAAGTATGCCCCAACGTGGATGTTAAATATAAAAAATAATGAAAAATAATGATAATATAATTAAATAAATGGTAAATATATCAAAAGGTAAAAAGAAAAAGAAAATATAGAGACATAAAATTATAACAGTATACTAATATAACATTATAACCGTACACTAAAAATAAGAATATATATATATATATATATATATATATATATATATATATATATATATATATATATATATATATATATATATATATATATATATATATATATATATATATATATATATATATATATATATATATATATATATATATATATATATATATATATATATATATATATATATATATATATATATATATATATATATATATATATATATATATATATGTATATATATATATATATATATATATATATATATATATATATATATATATATATATATATATATATATATATATATATATATATATATATATATATATATATATATATATATATATATATATATATATATATATATATATATATATATATATATATATATATATATATATATATATATATATATATATATATATATATATATATATATATATATATATATATATATATATATATATATATATATATATATATATATATATATATATATATATATATATATATATATATATATATATATATATATATATATATATATATATATATATATATATATATATATATATATATATATATATATATATATATATATATATATATATATATATATATATATATATATATATATATATATATATATATATATATATATATATATATATATATATATATATATATATATATATATATATATATATATATATATATATATATATATATATATATATATATATATATATATATATATATATATATATATATATATATATATATATATATATATATAGGAGTCGATTTTTAACTTTAGCTTTTTTCATTTTTAATTTATAGGAGTCTGATAAGAACACATTTGCGTCGAAAGGCCTAACTCTCGTTTTAATTTTAATTTTCATTTCAGTAATTTTCTTTGTTGGAATTTGATACGGTTTGTGCATCGTTTCTTTCATATATATATATATATATATATATATATATATATATATATATATATATATATATATATATATATATATATATATATATATATATATATATATATATATATATATATATATATTGGTTAGTCATCTGATAAAACTTATCCTTTGCAGACAAAGTTCCCAATATTTATTGCTCATTTCTACTAGAGGTGAACGTATAGATTTATATTTTATTATATTTTTCCTTTATTTATCATTACCAGATGGAAACTTTTATTTTTATTGTGATGAATAATCTTGATTAGTTTTTTTTACTCTCTTTAAAATTAGGACATGAGCACAATCCCTAAAAAGGGTTACTTTTCGTATAAATGGTAGAAGCCTTTATTATTAAATTGAAAAATGCTATGGAATTAAAATCTTAGAATTAGAAAAAGGTCTAAAAGGGACAATCACTTCTTTGAAGTCTAAAGAGGAGAAAGGAATTAAAAAAAATTTGATGGCAGTCTTTACCTTTTCATTGAAGTTACCACACTTTCTTTTAAAATTCAAAGGTGGCGTCTCATCAGAATGGAATGATAACTATGAATGAAGTGGAAAATTCTGTTTATGTTGTTTTAAAAGTTTTTGATCAGAAAATTATTTCGTAAATTTTTAATATAAGTATTATCGTAATTATTTTTTGAAAACTTTATAATTAAATTACAAAATAAAAGTGTTATGTATGTTATATAAATGATGCTAGGATAAGCAAAATAAAAGTTTGTGATTATATATATTTATTTATTTATTTATTTATTTCACATATCACCTTTCTCACTTTCGTGGTGTGGTGCCCGCCACAATTCCCTATCAAAGCATCCACTCCTACCTTTCATCCTCTTTCACCACCGCCTTCCATCTCACTCTGTTCTCCTCAACTCTTCTACCTTCTTCTTCTAATACAAATTCCTTCCTCCCAAAATTTCTCTCACTCAATCCATCCATCTCCACTTTGGCCTTCGCGTCCCCCTACCCCCATCCACTTCGAATCTAAGTACCTTGCCCACTATTCTGTCCTTATTCATTCAACACATATGTTCCAAACCATTTAAGTACACCCTCCTCCGCTCTATCCACTACACCCCTCTTCCATCTACACATCTCCCTTACTCTTTCATTTCTAATCTTATCAATCCTTCTTAATTTACATATCGATCTCAAACCTTTCATCTCAAAGGCATTCAAACTTTTCCTCGCCCGAGCATTTATCATCCATGTTTCACACCACAAACATTACAGAAGATAAACACATATATTCAAACATTCTTATCTTTATTTCTTTCGAAATTTTTCCTTTTTTCCACACTTCTCTTAGGTCTCCCACATTTTCATTCCCAATACCACTCTATTTTTTATTTCTTTTTCCGTCCGACCCTTAGCTTCCATCCAACATTTTTAGATATTTGAATTCATCCAACTCCTCATGTCTCATTTCCCCCATTTCTACACCCCCATTCCTCCCTCCTCATCTCCTCATCCCCACCTCCAATCCTCATAACTTTGCTTTTTGCTGGATTGATTTTCAATCTCTCAAACTCTCTCACCAGCATTCTAAACTTTTCTCCAGATTCTGCCATCAACACTGCATCATCTATATAAATAAATATATATATATATATATATATATATATATATATATATATATATATATATATATATATATATATATATATATATATATATATATATATATATATATATATATATATATATATATATATATTCCTCTTTACCTCTTCCTCTTGTTCCATTCAACAGCTCATTGCCTGTTTTACCTACTGTTGAAACTGAACTCCTTACATTTATTTTGTCGTCAAACTCCACCTTAGAAATTTTGGTTGTGTTCCTTCTAAACCTACTTCCAAGTTACTTATGCCTAACAATATAAATTATTTAATTAACAATTTTGATTTCTGCTCTCAGTGAGCTTGAGTTTGAGAATATTTATGATCCTAAAGTGACTCTGAAATCTCTACACTCTGCTCTCTTTTGTTTTAACTCCCATTCTTTCAATTATATTCGAACTTACTTTAAATCGGAAGATTTGTAAACTTCTTAATTCTTTTAATCCAACCTCAGATGATCAGGTCACTAGGATGACTTTTGTTAGAAATGCTTGATTAGTGATTTCCTTTCCTTCCTCTCTGACTAATTTGTCTCTCCGCTTCATCATTTCTTTTGATTTTGACATATGGGCATATTGGCATAAGGAAAGTTTTTGATTGATTTCATCATAAAGTCTGATTTTCAAATTTCTTTCTTTTCGTATTTGTTCTTCTCTCAACAACTCTTTCTGTAAATTTCTGGTCTTTAAGTTGCATTGATTTTAAAGAAGTTTGTAAAAATTTGTAAAATTATATTCGACACATTATATTCTTAAATTAACTTCGCTTATTGCAATATAATTAAAATATTTTTTGTATTGCAAATGAAAAGTATTTTAAGGTGTAACATCATTAATGTGAATTATTAAACATTTGAGTTGACTTTAAATCGTCTATTCTCATTTCAGAAAAAAAGGCTCCTTGGGTTCTGCCAAGTTCCAATGTGTCTTTAGAAGGGACGGAAATAAGAGTGAAGGCACCTTTCCCATTTTTAATTGCCTGTTATGTAGAAGGCAGACCAAAACCCAAGATTACGTGGTTAAAGGTAAATTTATAAGGGTCATTCATTCCTAATATATGAATGGGAAATAGGAAAGTAACCATTCTCTAAAATTAATCTTCTAACTTCTTACTAGATTTTTCTAAGTTTTTAGGAAGCCTTTTGCTAGAAGACTAGATTTCCCAGGCAAGACACGATCTTGGATTTGCTAGGCCATTTTTACAATTATAAAATAATTATTAAACTTTTTAAGGACGGTGAAAACATCGACGAAATTATTGAAAATAATGACGAGGTTTCCTTGAGGGATGATAACCAAATTCTAGATTTCA
This sequence comes from Armadillidium nasatum, assembly GCA_009176605.1. Lineage (NCBI taxonomy): Eukaryota > Metazoa > Arthropoda > Malacostraca > Isopoda > Armadillidiidae > Armadillidium > Armadillidium nasatum. Next base: position 185,213 of record SEYY01001000.1, read on the forward strand.
AGTTTGCAATAAAGAAATACGAAGGAAAATATGAATGCAACGTCAAGAATAGGGTCGGACATATTCAGCCTTTTACAAGTGTCATTATCGAAGGTATTATTATTATTATTATTATTATTATTATTATTATTATTATTATTATTATTATTATTATTATTATTATTATTATTATTATTATTATTATTATTAAGTTGGATAATTTTATATCATATTTTTCTTCAGACGAAGCATTGGCACTCTCAGATACGAATTTGGTTATTACTATCGTGAGCTCTACCATCATTGTCATAATTTTGTTTTCCTTCGTGATTATCTTAGTCATTAGAATCAAGAAGAATAAGATTATACGTAATGATATGCTTCAATTAGAATTATTCTTTTTACGGGAAGGAAACATTGGAAAGTTGAACAAAGAATGTACGATAGAAGAGCAGGCAGAGATGCTCCCATATGACAACGCTTTTGAAGTAAAAAGAGAAAATATTACTCTAGGTTAGATTTCTGCAAAATTTACTTACATTTATAATAATAATAATAATAATAATAATAATAATAATAATAATAATAATAATAATAATAATAATAATAATAATAATAATAATAATAATAATAATATATATGGGTACTTAGTTAAAAATGAAATTCGAATTTTTTTTTATAAAGTGCAAGTTTTCTAATCGTTAGGAAAGCAATTGGGTGCTGGAGCCTTTGGAAGAGTGTTGCTGGCTCAAGTAAAAGGTTTGAATGGAAAAGAATCACCAACACGTGTGGCACTCAAAATGTGTAAATTTGAACATGATAAGCATCACCTTCGAGCCCTAATAATGGAACTAAAGATCATGATTCATTTGGGTAAACACCTGAATATTGTAAACCTCTTGGGAGCTCACACTTCAAATATTGACAAAGGTTAGTAAATAAAAGCATTTTTCATTTGGGTAAGTACATGATTATTGTGAACCTTCTTGAATCCCGTAATTTAAATATAGACAAGAGTAAAAGTCAAACCCCCAAAGTCATAATTCATTTTTGCAATTACGTGAATTTTTTGAACTTTACTAAGATTCAAACTCAAATATAGAAAGGAATAATTCAAGGTTACATAATCGTAATTCAAGTAGGCAAGCTTTTAAACACTGTGAATTGTATTGGAGTTCATACGTAAATATGAACAAGGAAGCTAAAGTTCCATAATCATGAATAAAATTGGACAAACCCTTGAACAGTGAGAACCTTATTGGAGCTCACACTTCAAACATGGACAATGATAAACCTTCTGACCTTTGGTGCTATTATTAAAAAAATAGATTTAGATAGTTAAATAATAATTTTCATATATTTTCAAGGAGAATTATGGATACTTGTGGAATTCTGTAAATTTGGAAACCTTCTTAAGTTCATCCAGAGAGGTAAATCTCAGTTTATTAACCAAATCGACCCTGTCACAAGTGAAATCGATTTAGGCAGAAGATCTCCATTCAAAAATGATCCTTTGTCACCGATGTCGCTTGGATGCAATATCGAGTACGTGTTAGTTTGGAAGAAATATAATTGCTTTTGTTATTGTTATTTTTGATGATGTTGAAATAGTAGTAGTATTTTTTTGTTTAAAAGTACTAGTAATTATATTAATAGACGAATTTGAAATTTTTCTTTGTCGTAATATCAGTGGTTTTTGCTGCTGCAGTAATAGTGGTAATTGTTTAATTTATTATTGTTAAGTTCATAAAAGTTATTTTCATTGAAAGAGTAGTAGTAATAAATTTAGTAGAAGTAATAGAGTTTGGTAAATTTCTCGTTTTACTATTACTTTCGCTAATATCTCAAACAACTTTTGTAAATCTGCTTTTCTCTCTCTGATGGTTTTGTTGATAATATTTCGAGAAAAAAGGCCAATCTCCTTTGCCTCTTGTTTTCCTCTAATTCAACCTTGAACTATTCTTGTAATTCTTCTCCTTTTTCTCTATTTAGGAGTTCAATGCCTTTACTTGTAGTTACTTATGATTAGGTGCATGAATTTCTAAATGCTTTGAATGTTTGAGAGACAATTGGTACTAATAATATTCCTCACCACGCTTTGACTTCTGAGCTGGGAATGGTTCTTCGGTCAGCTGTACTTTCTATGCCTCATTACTAGCACATTACAAGAGTGATGGAAGCAAGCAATTTCAAACCTATACCGAAGAAAGGAAGATGCTCTGATCCTTCTAACTATTAGTAATACCTTCCAGTAGTACCTTAATACCTTCTAATATCTTAATATCCTTCTAGTAAAACCACCAGTTGTAGTTGATGTTTTGTCTAAGATCTTTGAAATCATTCTCAACTATTCTTTCTTGGATCATCAGTAATCTCATTTCCTTTTTTAAGTGTTCGAGGTTGATAGTACACGTCAAAACTGTAGTAAAGATGCCTCCCAAAAAGTTAGAAGTTCTATTTAAATTGCGAGATTTGTCTTTCTCTTCTAAATTTCTCAAAATATCATTATCATTAGTATTTACCTGTGCTTTTCGTACTGATCTCATATCTGTATTAGCTCAGAGTTTTTGGATAAGGTTTAGTTATTAATAGTATTTGCAGTAACAACAGTTGTAGTATTAGTAGTTTTTGCAAAAGTGTAGTAGCAGTTAACTCAGTCGTTGTTTTTTCTGGTTTCAGTTGTTATTTGTTGTTGTTGTTGTTGTTGTTGTTATTACGTTATTTGATGATGTAATTATTTAATGTTATGTGCCATTATTTATTGTTATGTTTTGCTATGTATTATTTGCTTCTGAAGTTGTTATTATCATTGTTGTTGATATGACATATTATTATTATTATTATTATTATTATTATTATTATTATTATTATTATTATTATTATTATTATTATTATTATTATTATTATTATTATTATTATTATTATTATTATTTTATTTTTATTGCTGTTATTATTATTATGCCTCAAAGGCAGACAACAATACGTAAAGTTAGGTGATATACTCTCTAACACACAACAAATAAAAACTGGTGTCCCACAGGGGTCCATACTTGCTCCGCTTCTATTTTCAATATATACAAACGACTTAATAAACTCACACAACTCCTTCTCTGTCTCTTTCGCAGATGATATATCAATACTGATCAATGACAAGAACCCCGAAACACTCTCCAAAAAAGTTGAAAGCTCTTTAACAAACATCACGAGATGGGTCGACTCAAATAAACTATCACTAAACATTCAAAAAACCTCTTACCTTACAATAAGCAACAAAAATATAGGAGATAATTTTAAAATAAAACTAAAAGATTTTGAACTAACCAGAACAAATACCACGAAAATCCTGGGAGTCATTATAGATGAAAAATTAACATTTAAAGAACACATAAACACACTAGTAAATAAACTTGCAAAATATATGTACATCCTTGTTAAATTAGTAAAATCCATTCCACTCTATGTTCTACGCAAAATATATTTTGCACACATTCACCCACACATACTCTACTGTCTCTCGGTATATGGAACAACACCTAAATCAAAAACACAACAAATCATAACAATGCAAAAACGAATCATAAGACTTCTTAGCGGCAGTAGAGACCTTTATAGTCATACACCACCTTTATTCAAAAAACTTAACATATTGCAATTTGATCATCTTCTAAACCTCTCCCTCCTAAAGGAAATCCACAAAGTAATAAATAATAAAACATGCGAATTCCTAAAAACAAATCATCAAAACAATCAAATTGAAAGAGGAATAATCTTAAGAAACAACAATAACCTAAAAACGCCTTTGTACAGGCTCACTAAAGCACGACAAGCAGTAAGCTATACCTCTACCACTCTGTTTAAAAATCTCCCAGATGACATAAAAAATGAAAGATCAATTAAATCATATGCGCGAAAAATCAAAAAAAGGTACTTAAATTCGTATTGATCCATTATTATTATGGTTATTATCATCATCATTATTATTATTATTATTATTATTCTTATTAATATTATTATTTTTATTATTATTATTATTATTTTATTATTATTATTATTATTATTATTATTATTATTATTATTATTATTATTATTATTATTTTATTATTATTATTATTTATTATTACTATCATTAGTAATATTAAATTCTATTATTATATATTACTATTATTATTACTACCATTATTATTGTCCTTATTATTAATTATAAAAATATTATTATTATTATTATTATTATTATTATTATTATTATTTTATTAATTATTATTGTTATTAATACTTTAATTATTAGCTTTATTATTATCATTATATTATTAATTATTATTATTATTATTATTATTATTATTATTATTATTATTATTATTATTATTATTATTATTATTATTATTATTAACATTATTACATTACCTGCTATTATAACCATTGATATTTTTATTAATAAGATTATTATCTCTATTCTTAATATTATTACATCAGATAATCTATAGCATTCAAGAATATTAATTCCAATACTGAAATCATCAATACGATTATTATTATTACTAGGTAAAATGGGTGCAGCAACTGTCTTATCATTCTTATTGTCTTTATTATTGAAAATTTTATTGAAAATATTATATTACAACTTATTATTATTATTTAAAATTTTATTGACAATACTATATTACAACCTATTTTATTACTACTATTATCATAACTATTATTATCACTATTTTTATCACTGGTGTATAATAGAAATTGTTATCAATATAGTTGCCACTATTATTATGATTTTTATTATTATTATTATTATTATTATTATTATTATTATTATTATTATTATTATTATTATTATTATTATTAATGTCATTATGATTATTTTATTACTATTATTATTACTATTACTGTTATTATAATACTTGAAATAAATATCATCATTACTATTATTACTACTAGAATTATTGTAGCAAACTTCATATTTAAAAACTTTGTTACTGTTGCTTGCATGATCAATATATCTAGAATTTCATTACTCTAGAAGTAACCTATCCTAACATGTAATTATCAAATTTATATGTATTAAACTTTGGGGCTCAAAGGAAACGGCAGAGTTTTCCCCTAGCAGCCCCTTTTCAGAGAACTGGACTTTATTATTATTATAATTATTATTATTATTATC